>CAJNIZ010039502.1:42869-62212 GCA_905231905.1 Symbiodinium pilosum | reverse complement strand
GTCCGAACGCTGGCCCCGAACATTTTCCCCACCGGTTTCCTGGGTCCTACTTGCGCGTCCCTAGTTGGACTTCTAGGGTTTTATTGTGTATGTAATAGGCATATGACTGTATCTATATACCTAACTTAAATACCTGTATATCTATAATTACATGTTCCTACATTGGGAAGCCCCGCCAGCCGAGGCGGGCGCACGCTAGCGTTTACAATTATAATAAGACCCACATATACCCAACATTCCATGTATACTCAAGGGGGACTATATATCCAGAGTACACATCGGGATAGCTGGAGGCTTGAACAATTAGAAGCTTTTTGGGTACCCTGAATGACATTATAGTCATTATAGCAAAGACCCCAAAGGAACCAACAAATTGGCAGCCTACCATGTGGGAATATGCAAGGTTGACAGTTTCAGGGAAAAGTACAATTCTCGGCATCGGTTTCTTTGGGAAAACACAGCACAATTTTCGGCATTGGTTACCCTTACAAGGAACCTAGGACCTTGAAGACGAGCAACCAGAGCGTCAACCCTAAACCCTAAACCCAAAGGAGCCTACGACCTGCAAAACGAAAACAAAAAACCCTCGTTTGAGCCATAGTCTAAACTCCCAGTATCCCCCCTCATAACCCCGATAGTAGTTCCCTATATAGCCCCCTTTAAGGAGTTTAGACTATAGCTCAATTGACAGCCCCTAAGCCCTAAAACCTCAACCCCTAGACCCTAAATCCTANNCCCTACGTAAACCCCTAAACCCTAAACCCCTAAACCCTAAACCCGAAAATGGGGAACCCAGCGGCTCTAGGGGCTGATCAGCATCTTGAAGCACGCCTAGGTCCACGTTTCAGCCAGGCAAAGATTTAGGGTTTAGGGTTTAGGGGTTTAGGGTTGCGTGCTTCAGGGTTTAGGGTTTAGGGGTTTAGGGTTTAGGGCCTGGGAAGTTCAGTAAGGGGTCTTAGGATTTAGATGAGGATAGTGGACAAGAAATGGAAACTACTATAGAAATATTGGGGTTATATTGTAGGGCTTAGAGTTGGATGTAAAGTTGAGGTCACTGTTGCAGTCGTTTTTCGCAAGGGTTATAAGCAGCGGTACAGTCTTATGACAAATTAGAGGGCTATATGAGCTATAGTCTAAACCTCCTAGTCCTAGTATCCCCCTTAGTAACCCGTATAGTAGTCCCCTATCTAATCCTCTATATATACCCCCTTGAAGAGTATTTCTACTGTAGCACATATAGGATCCCTAGGTTTCTGTTTTTTGGGGTGTAGGGACTTTGGGTTGTGGGCGGAGGTGATTAACAAGGTTCAGAATCTTACGTATGTGCTCTCTAGTCTCAGAAAACTGGTTTTTCGTCACCCCCATAATGCAGATCATGAACTTCACTAAACCTTACTTATACCTGACCCATGAAAGCGGTCGGCCGTGCATTCCTTCGAGAGGACCTCCACGAAGATCACAATTGGCTGGAGGTTTAGGTTGTGATGCGGGGGCCTAATCAATTTCAGTAGGGAATGCTTGCATATTCTATTGCAGAGACTAAGTACAAGGGATTCTAGCACTGCTTGTTGAGGCTTCTACGTGTGGCTTTTACGGGTAGAGCCCAGCAAAAGTAGACTGCATTGCAATTTTCGGGGAATTCGGCTGAAGCATCTCACAGGAGAAACCTAAAGAACAACAGCAATAAATAGAGCCAGTGACTCTTAGGAGGTGCCCTTTCCGTCCTTCCGTTCTAGGTAGGGCTTCAGGCTTAGGATTAGGGATCCAAAAGCGATATGGAAGCCCGGATGAAAGGGTATCAACATTGCACTTCATGTTTTCGGTAATTTGGCACTCGACGCTGTATCATACTAGGGCCCGAATGGGCCACAAAGTTGGATGCCTGCCATAAAGATGTATTTCAAGAAAAATACCAAACAGTTCTGGTAGAGCAATCTTTGGGGTTTCCCATGCGGTTTAGGGTTTAGGGTTGAGAACAAGCAATCTCCATGATGCAATCCACGTGAGCTGTAGTGTAAACTCATAGCATCCCCCTCAACAAGCCCCATAATACTCCCCAATAGAATCCCCTATATAACCCCCTTAAGGAGTTTAGACCCTAAACCCTAAACCCTACAAAATCCCCTATATAGCGCCCCCTGTAAAGGATTTAGACTGTTGCTCACCTACGTAAGCAAGGAAGAACTTTAGGATATGATCAGGTCACAACTTGAATGTTTTTTTTTGAAGGTTTAGGGTTCAGGGTTTAGGGGGTTTAGGATTGGGATCAGAGATTCCACCCTAAGGGCAACCATTCTAAAAATGGGAGCGCATCAATGAAGAGTCCTCCCCAGAGCTTAAAGTGCTGAATCCCAAATCTTAAGCCCTGAGCCGTACAGTAACATTCGTTCAGGGTTTAGGGGGTTTGAAGGCTTAAGCGTAAAGACCCTAAACTATGAACAGGAGCCAAGAAACTCTCAGATGTAGCGCTCGGAACTGCGCAGGGCCTACCAGTCAAACTTGGCACAGCCTGCATCAGCATCTCCTTCAGGTGCTTGCTGAAGGGGCGTAGATAATTACCGATATGAGTTATAGTCTATACGTCTAGTATCCCCCGTTGTAACCCCTATAATACTCCCCTATCTAATCCCCTAAGTAAACCCCCTTCAAGGAGTTTAGACTATAGTACATATCATTTTAAGGGCTCAGGGTTTGGGGTACCAAGAATGGAAAATCAAATTGGAAAGGACATGAACAAATGAGAGGATGTACGGGGATTATCGTGACAAATCACCCAACTACGAATATCCAAATGAGGGGGCTTATAGGTATTATCAGGAATGATTGCCAATACCGTTTGATGCTATTGGGGGCCCCAGTTTCATCAGGGCTTTGGGTTCGTGATATTGGCAGCGGTTTTGTCCCCCATGGTAAGTGCAAAGAAGTTGTTTATCGTCTATGCTAATGATTTGAGGTCCGCATAAGTAACGCATTTGGTTACGGCCACTTGATATCAGAGCTCCCTGGCGGCCCCTCATTATTCATCACATGCCCAAGTTGAGCGGGACTAGCCATCCCTAATCCTTTAACGTAAAGCCTAAACCCTTGAACCCCTACATCCTAAACCCTAAACCTGAAAACACCGAAACCCTAAACCCTGAACCCTAAACCCCTACACCCCAGACCCTAAACGCCATCATTTTTCATTCCAGTAGGGCTGGGGCAATCAAGGGGCCCAGGTCCAGCGTCAAGCTTTGGCATCTCTGATTCGGATCCACACGAAGTACCAGTCCAAGGACTTGTATAGTAGGTGCTACTGGAACCAACAGATATCCTGTCGAAGTTCAGCGGCTTCCGGATAGGAATCAGTTGTGTCAACTTGTAACTTATATCCTTGGGCCCCCGAAGCCCTGAACCCTAGAAACCAAACCCTAAACCAGACAGTCCTCGTCTACTTGCGCGCTGTCTTGCCGACTGGGTGAGCACGGCGGGACTGTCGGATAGCTCGTGTGGGCTGGTTCCTCATTGGGATACTTATCAAACAGTTCTGACTCTATCTTACTTACTAGGTCGTAACACAACAAAGATGCAAAATCATGCTCATCAATGATCCAGACGGCACTGCTGGACATTTCCTGGCTGGCACGGAGGTACGGCTTTAGTATGCCTACCTAGCCTGTACCTATAGCTGTCCTGACTATCAGACGTAAAGACAATACACCCTGCACATCCCTCCGTACAACTCTCTCATAGTCCGTATGAGCTTGAAAAGGGCCAAGAGCAATTATCCTGCTTTTAAGCCCCATCTCGATCAACCTAACCAAGAAGCTCAGCCGAAATCCCAAACCCCGGTAGTTAGATGCTTTGCCTTCGAAGCGTTGACCTCTTCATGGGTCTCTACTCCTGTAAGAAACCAGATCAAGCAACATCTACGGCGGCTCTATAATATAGGGGGAACAAAACCCTAAACCCCCTACACCCTAAACCCCTAAACCCTAAACCCTAACCCCTGCATCCCCAAGACCTCCTTAAGGCCCTGATATGGTCTCCTGGCATGGGGCCCCCACATAAGGGTTCCATTTGGGTGGTTGTCAAAATTATGATCCCTTTTGGATCCCTATTATAATACGGCACCTTATATTTAGGGTACCCAAAACGGGATCATAATTTTGACAACCACCCATTTAAAGGGCTTACATAATTAGAAGGTCAGCACAAGCGGCTGGTCTCCCACAAGTCTTCTATAGCACTCCAAGCAGGTTCACTACATATTGGGGTTGAGGGTTTAGGATTTAGGGTTTAGGTTGGGTACTGCCCCCACCCAGTAACAGTCCATATTTGGGGTCTTATTAAGGGCTGCACCTCTATGGACGATCATGATGTATGGGGATCAGAACGCAGTAGCTAATGCTTTCGTGTATCTCTCTTGTAAATGCCCCAAGACGCAAACCCTAAACCCTTAACCCTAAAACCCTAAACCCTAACCCGGCCCTTAACCCTAAATTCGGAGGGGTAGAAAGCCAGGATCTGTGAGAGGACTGTAGGGGGATCTCCCAGAACTACTTAATGGTAACTTCAGGTCCTTTTCCCCAACTCCGCAAGCCCAAATCCTAAACCCTAAATTCTACACCCTGAACCCTAAACCCTAAACCATTAAACCCCAAACCCTGACTGAAATCCTACCCTAGTACCCTCAATTTTCGACGTCCCGCCTCGTTGCCCGAGCTTTCGCTGGGCAATCCAGTCTGCCCCAGAAATTCTGTACCACCAGACGCCTGGCGGCCTTCAGCCTGAATTTGATGGGTTTTAGGGTTCAGGGTTTAAGGTTCATGGCTTAAGGTTTAGGATTCAGGGGTGTAGGGGTCAGGGATTTAAGGATGAGGGGTTTAGGGTTCTCAATATCCTTGATCTTGCTCAGAACAATGTATTTACAAGCCTGCAGATATAGGCTGAACTAGCTGAATAGTTGGCACTTGTAACACCAAATGGCACTCGAGAACTAATGGCACTATCAATTCAGCTACTCCCTGGCTCATCTATGCAAAGATGGGTCCCCGCTTTGAGGATTGGAGCTGGACCTTGTGACAACTATGTGAAACTTCGCTCCGAAAACCTGAACCCTCCAGTCTGAACCTCAGATGTACAGTGTATTGTGTCGTGAGGATACCCTTAACCCAAACCCTCAGCCTTATCAATTTAACCCCAAATCCGTAAACCCTAAACCTTACACCCTAAACCCCTAAACCCTGAACCCTGAACCCTAAGACCCTAAAACCCTAAACCTTAAACCTTACACCCAAAACATAAGCCATTGTCTAAACTCCTAGTATCCCCCTTAATAACCCTTATAGTAATCCCCTATATAATCCCCTATATAACCCCCCTATAAGGAGTTTAGACTATAGCTCATAATCCCTATAAAGCCCTACATAATCCCAGTTTCCATTTAATTTTCCATTTTCTTTTCCATTTGATTCTCCATTATTGGGGGGTAACTCTAAACCCTAAACCCTATATACTCCCTATATAACCCCTTTAAGGACACCCTATATAACCCCCCCCCTTTAAGGAGTTTAGACTATAGCATATATGAGCCAGGCTTCATTACTCGTGGTCACAAGTCAAACTGAACTTATAGACTACCTGAGGTCTACTTGCTGGGGCTTAATAAGAAATCAGGGAAAATAATCCCTACATACCCCGCATATACTATACTCCCTTATTCCTTAGAGACCTCCAGTAAGTCTACAGAAAGCCAGCTACGCAAGAAGTAGCCGATCCGTTGAGCAGCCCGGGGGGCAAAGGCCCCAGCCGCCATGACTCTGACAGCTGCAAGGGCAGAATCCCTAATCCCTAAACCCCAACAAAGCAAGTGAAGTGACTTGTTGTGCTTGGTGCTGAGGCTCTGGGGCGCTGGAAGAATGCAGTCCTTTTTTACCTGCTTCTGCC
This sequence comes from Symbiodinium pilosum, assembly GCA_905231905.1. Taxonomy (NCBI): domain Eukaryota; class Dinophyceae; order Suessiales; family Symbiodiniaceae; genus Symbiodinium; species Symbiodinium pilosum. The sequence goes on along the minus strand of CAJNIZ010039502.1, from coordinate 56,284 downwards.
GGATAAGGGTCGAGATTTTGGAAGTTTTAAGCGTTCCAGGTCGAGGGTTGGGGGCGTTGATGTCCTCCAGGGGCTTTGGATTTTTTGGTTAAAGAAGGGCGTATACATTCGGGATCATGCATATGCTGAACTACAGAGCATGCGCCTGGGTTCCACATGCTTCTAAAGAAAGGCACGCCTCTCTTGAGATCAAAACGGCACCCAAGGCATGATCAAGCATGCTTGGTTTGGACTGTCCCCAACTCAAGCTTGGGAATGAGAACTCTACTATAGGGGCCTAGATAAGTACCGATATTATGGTTCCATATTCCTTATATAATCATAGTCTATGGTACCTCAATGGACCTCAAAATGATATTGGTAATTATCTAGGCACCTGTAGTACTCTAGAAACTTGGAGCCTCCTTATGACAGCGCATCGCACACCAAGCGACGCACCGAAACATACTGTGCACTCTGAACTAACTACCGAAATTCTTCACTAACAAGTTCTTGTAGAGAGCCTACATACTTGACATGTGGGGCAAGTAACTTCTCAATTAGCCCTCCACACCCATCAAACTGACAAGCACTGCGGCTGGAGGATGCAACATGATCTAGGTTTTAGGGTATGGGGCTCAAGGTCAAAGACGTTGCCATGAACTGTTGGCCCCGGTGTGGAGCCCAGCAGACTATGATCCTTCGTATAGAGGCTCCCAACAAAAAGGCCGCGAATTTTCGGAAACCCTAAACTCTGCATTAAGCGCTGCATGACCTATGTACATATATGTATATACCCACTAAACGTCCCTGTTAAACTATGAGGTCCCAACTCAGGTGGGGAGTCATGTTTGGAAGCCAGAGACGATGCTTCGTACTTAAGGCTTAAGGCCTTCAAGCTAGCGTCTGCTGTGGGTTTTACAGGATTGCTGGGTATGTAGCAAATCATGGGGTCTCCTTATTCTAACAACTTAATTTAAGTCCCTTGACAGCAACCCAGTTTAAGATCCGCTGGGGGTCATCCATTTGAAGAGGTCGGCGGGGTTATACATATAAAGTGCAGAAAGTAGGGATGGAACGTTTGGGGTTGCCCACAGGCTCCAATTCAGTTCTATTTAAGGTGGTGTACTGTAGCCTTTGCCAAAAAAGTTGAAAATCCCACAAGGAACTACATCCTGTCCTCTGAGAAGACATACATCAGTGTTGTTGTTTCTGAGCGTTTTGCTTTTTTGGGGGGGAGGGGTTGGGGGGGTAGGGTGGGCACAACACCCGGGACATCATGATGCGCGGTGCGACATCAGCTGCTATTCAGACAACGAACTCTTCCTGCCACATGCTACCTGCAGTTGTATTAAGCAATCCTACCCGAGCATGTCAAACTCAGACCTCTCGAATACAAGTGGGTGTGTTGGCATGTTGTGCACGTCTTCGCATTGCCGCGGAATCGAACTGCAGTCGAGTAAAAGCAGTTGAGAACCCGGGCCTTTTTGTCTAAGAAATAGTGTTGTAGTATGTTGTGCTTGTCATCATGCCTGAAGACGTCTATGAAAAGCACCTACTCTGGGCTATTCATAGTCGTAGAAACCACCCGTTATCTCAACTCTCGACTGGCTGGCGTCCTAATTAATTCATGCAGGCAACAAGAGAGCCGGAATGTTTTGACTGCGAAGGAGTCTATGCATGTAACTGACCTAGGACCATAGGTCCTGCTCTATTGTGAAACCTCTAACACTTGAGTAGAATGTGTATCCGCGGCCAAATGATTTAGAATCCATTCCGGGGTCCCATAGTAGGATTCTGTCCATATGTCTATCTGTGAAGGTGATGTAGGGTGGTCCACTACTTATCGTACCTGGTGGCCTGCACTGTAATCGAGGGTCTCCCCAATCGGATACCAAATCTATACACTGACCCATATTCCTAAGAATCCTTATCTACACTCACCAGAAACTCCGATAAACACCGTCTTTCGCGTAATACTTCTACCCTTCTGCTACTCAAGCCGCCTGCCGAAGCAAAAACAACTGACCTTTGATGTAAGCTGGGTTGTTGTGAAGGAACTCAGTATCAACTTACCTTACTTATGGCTAAAAAATGATTAATGAGGTTTCCTTAGCAATATAAAGTAACTTAATCTATGTTCCTTCACAGCAACCCAGTAAGTCATCCGGCACTCTCAGTTAAATGGTGGTTAGGAAGGAATTGGGGGAATGGATCGCCAGAATCCCAAAAATGATCCAAGCTTGGAACTCTAAACCCCAAACCCTTGTCTCTACAATCCATTCCCCCTTTCCCTACTGAACACCTGGGAGTCATTTACCAGGTAGGAAGCTGTTACAAGGCCAGTTGGCTGTGCCGACCGCAACTTTTGGGGAGTTTGCCGCTAAGCCCTAAACCCTAAACCCTATAAACGTCCCTACATTCAGCCCCCCACTCTAGACCCCGGACCCTATCGGGCCCGCTTAGGGGTTGAGGTTGTCAGTGCTTAGAGCTAGGGAGCTTCAGGATGTTTATGACTTACTGGAGGTTAGTAAGGAATAAAGGAACTCCTAGTCCTAGTATCGCTTAATATGCCTTATCATACTCACGTGTATCATCTCCTATATAAGCCCCTGTAAGAAGTTTAGATTATAGCTCGTGTAGGGATTATTATATTCCCTTGTTCCTTACGAACCCCCAGAAAGCAGACCTACGGTTTGACGCGTGCTTTTGGCAACAAACTGGTGAATTACGGTGCAGGGTTCAGGGTATAGGACGGTTCAGGATGCCAGGTGTCAGAGTGAAACAAACAAACCACCCAGGATCCCTCATTTTGGGAAACCCGAAGCCCTCGATATTCCGTAACATACCGTTCAGGGTTTAGGGTTCTGTGTCCCCGATAATGTTCCCTATATAGCCCTAATTTTTTGTATCTGTTGATGATTCAGACCAGAAGCCATACGCTCGAAAACAGACACTCTAGAACGATTTGCCCTTTGCACCCAAACAGATGCCCCCCCTAAACCCTAAACCCTAAACCCTAAACCCTAAACCGACACAGGCTGATAGAAGCCTATGGGCTTTGTTAGGCTAGGGGATCAAATGCAGAGCTTAAATGCCCCAAAGCCGATCTAGAGCACTATGAGAAGCCCTGCAACGACCACTGTTCTCGTGATGTTTCTGGGTCAAGTGTGTAGACGAAAACTCCCTAGCAACCCTAAACCTTAAAATGCTTTTTCTTGGGAAGTGCATCACTGAAATAATGCAGGTTGCAACGCGAGAGCTTGGGGACTCAAGAGGTCTTGCGGCTGCTGCCAACATGCCACATGGCCGCTTTGCACCGGTGAAGCTCGGCGCTTGATAATGAGAATAATAACAACAATACTAGTAATAATCATCAGAACCCTAAACCCTAAACCCTAAAACAGTCATAGTAATACTCATACTCATAGTAATCGTAGTCATAATAAAAAATAATGATAACAAGAGGACTTGAGCAACGCCAACCTCCAAATTTGGGACAGCCGTATGACGGCTATAGGACCCCATCTCCTGGGGGTTTGGGTAACTGAAACCCCTCAACCTCAACCCTAAGGCCCTAAACGCTAGATAAAGGGGGCTCAGTAAGGAAGGCAAGGGGCTATGCAAGTTTAGGGCTTAGGGCTTAGGGCTTAGGGTTTAGGGCTTAGGGTTTAGGGTTTAGGGCTTAGCGTTCTGGAACAAGTTTGTAAGGTTGGAATTATGGGCCCGTATCTCACGTTTAGGGTTTAGGGTTCTAAGGTTTCAGGATAAGGGCCCCTAACTTGGGCCCTTAATGCTGGGGCCCTTAAATGCCTATTCTTTACTCTCACACCCTACCATTAACCCCAAACCCCAAACCTTAAGCCCACAAGGCCCATTTAGCGCCCGTAGGACCCAGGACCCTAAACCCTAAACCCTAAACCCTAAAGCCAGGAATTCCTCCGAAGTCTCCAAGGTACTGGTCCCCACCAGTCTCCATAGACACTGGAATGTAGGGATTATGGTTTAGGATTTAGGGATTATGAGGGTTATATAGGGAATATCTAAGGATTATATATTGGGGTTATATGAGGATAATGGAAGATAACATGGAAACTAGTATTGCGGGTTTACGGTTTAGGGTCTAGTACACTCTACTGATGCTGTACTACCCTTTTACTACACTCTACTACATCATGCCAGACATCTGCCGGCGCAAGATACGTGCATTGACGGAAAAAATATCTGCCTGCCAGCCGACAGCTGGGCGGCAACACCGCGGCTCATAGAATTTAGGGTTTAGGGAGCCAAGTTAGGGGTACCTTGAATGTGGATATAGAGGCTTTGCTGGGATCCATCAGAGCATTAAGAGTCATGTCGGATTCAAGGTCTTCAAAATTTTGCGGCCCCATTTGGGAGTTCCTTTTCAGTGGGAGTTCCTAACGCGCTGGTGTTGATGTCCGGGCCGTGTCTCTCAAACTCAGGGAATACTCGGTTCCAAGGGATATTTGTAAGTATTTTCAGACGCCCGTTTAGCTTCTGTCAGCACACGGGAGCTGAAGTGGTCCCTTAGCCAAAAGGACAGTAGGCCTTTAAGGACGCTTTTTGGGCTTCCATGCTATTTAGTTTGGAGAAGTGCAAATGCAAATTTTATCCCGCATAAAGCTTGAGGCTAGGAAACGGAACAAAAAGAACACCGCAATCCCACGGAGGCATTGAAAGTTCTTGTCCAGCATATGTTTAAAGTCGAAAGTTTAACAGCACACTTCTCAGAATGTTACCCTCAACCCTAACTCCTGAACCCTGTACTTCTACCCCACGCCACGCCCGTATGAAGTCGCTCAATGCCCTGTCTCGTCTGCATGAACCCTGGCTTGCATTCCGACCTGCTTATAGGGGTTACATAGGGGTTACATAGGGGTTATTTGGGGTAATATAGGGGTAATGGAAAAGAAATAATGGAAGCTATTATTTAGGTTTTAGGCTTGGGTTTTCTGAACCCTTTAGACCGTACCCGAAGAAAAAGTAAGTAAGGCTGGCAGCTAGGCCGTGCATTTGCGTGCACTCAGATGGGCTGATTTTTTTTGGTCAAGTAGCTAGTGATTATGGTCGCAAGGGTGATAAAGGAGTGTAAGGGGCCATGAAGGAGAATGGCCGTCGACAACCCAAACTAATTACTAACTATTTAGCTACTCTCCATCCCATCTAAGTGCAGAGATAATCATTGCTGCGATGCCCATCGTGAACCGTCCTGCAGTCAGGGTATAGGAATTCTATCAAGATGGCTTTGGGTTTAGGATATGAGGCTTTCCGAAATGATATAGGGATCTTTTTTGGAAGTTCTTGTTTTAGAATTATAATACTTTGGGGTCTCCATTGAGGCAACGAATGCATTTCAAAAAAAATTCAGAGTTCGGGTTTACGGGCGAGTTCCGTCAGCTCTGCTGCAACAAGTAGCAGGAAAAACAATGGTAGTTTTCGTGCAGCTTACACATGTTCTCTCTGTCTTCACCTTTCTTCAGAATTACAACTATAACCCCTATATAACCCCTGATATAACCCTATAATATGGTACTTGCCATTTTCTTTTCCATCATCTCTATATAACCCCTATATAACCAACGGTAAGACCTGAACACCCTCACCCGTGAATCCGATACCTTATACATAAGTTCAACACCTACGGGTTTGGGGTAGTAATTACCAATGAGTAAGTAAGGCCGTGAAGCTGTAGGTAATTGGGGTTACACATGCACCCTAAACCACGAATAAGCCCAGTTATCCCCGGTAATAGCCTACCAGCTTACCTGCTAAGTCACCCCGAGCCCACACCCTAAACTTCGAATGATAGGGCAGGTCCCATGTTCCTCTTCATTCCTGACGGAGCCCCGAGCAACCGAAAAATCTCCCCCCTAATCCCAAACCCTAAACCCTAAACCCCAACAACAACAACAACAACAACAACAACAACAACCCCAAATCCTAACCCCTAAAACCCAAACCCACACCTCAACCCCACACACTCAGGCCTAGCGCCGGTTCAGCGGCCGACCTGGCATCATTGAGCCGCTTGCCTCGGTTTAGGGTTTAGGGTTTAGGGTCTAGCTTTGCTGAATGGCCATGAAGGAACTCGCTAATGTAGACCCATGATTGATAAACCCCCTCCCCTTAATAGGGATCCTAATATTAAGGCCCTTAAAAGGAGGGGGTTTATTAATCATGGGTCTACATATTATTCCCAAGACAAAAATGGGATATATTAGCGGCCATATAACCCCAATAATAATGGAGAATCAAATGGAACAGACAAGTGGACATGAAATGGAAACCGGGGTTATATTGGGCTTATGTTGGGGTAATTTTGGGGTTACATCGGGATAATGGAAAATTAAATGGTAACTACTCTTTAGGGCTTCGGGGAAAGAACATGACAAGTAGATACGTAATACATGGTGGCTGTATGGGGGTTGTATATGACTCTACGGAACTTAAGCAGAGTTACCATGACAAAGACACTTATTGTAATGAACATGGTGTTTATGAGATGACCATGTTTTGATAACTTTCTTATCTAAGTTCCTCGACAACCAGCCAGTTTGGGGCTTGGGATTTATCTTTGTGGTTTACTGGGCTCAGGGCCTCACTTTTTGGATAAGTGGCTTGAAGACGTAGACGGTTTAGGGCTCAGAACTCAGCTCGGGGTTGAGGATGTAGGCTTGGGTTTGAGGGTTTAAGGGCCCAAAGCTTCGCTATCTCTGGGATCTACTTGTTTTGTTTCAGGCTGCAGCAGTGGAAAAAGGCAGGGATCGCGGGGATTCCTGACCCCCGGCACTGAAGGTGTGACCTTGAAGATTTGGCACTCCGGGGTTCCTGCATCTGCAGGTGAGCTGGATTACACAGGGGAATCCCTAGTTCTATCGAGATTGAAATGCCACCTGTCCATTTCAGATATCTAGACAGAATCAGATTCTCTTGTTTTCAGATCCGCCAGGTCCCGACCGAAAAGCAATGACCATCACAGCAGGCCCATGCCCAATGGTGACGAAACATGACAGAACATTTAAAGGCTTATATTTACATGGTGTCTGATCCCACCTGGGTGTTCAGTCTTTTATCGCCCGCCCTGCCCCCACCCCCACCCCCCCCGTTTTCTGTTGCATGTCTAAACCTTGGACGGATAGGACAAGTGCATAAATTCGCTAATGCAACGGTGGGCAATCTTCGAAGACCCTGCTGCGGACGTGTACAATCTCGGCGATCTGGGCTTTGCAAAGTGTAGAGCAGCTGCGCATGGCGCAATATGTAATGCACTTGATGCACTACGGCTTGATCAGTTTCCATATACCATATAGGATCTTGACCACACGATTAGGTCGACACAAAGTGAGATAGGCCATAAGCCTGGGATAGGCCATAAGCCTGTAGTAACCATCATATGTTGAGCCGCACGTTGAGTAGCTCAAGCTGCTTTCAAGGCAGACTACTCTTTCTTTCGTGTAAACAAGCCTGTTGGAGCTCTAGAATATGGGACGGCTTGCTTGGGCCATGTACTTGTGCTGCAACACGTAACACTTCCCCCAAGGACACTTACATGTCGGTGAGGTGGGTATACTGTAGAGGCCTAGATAGTACCCATATCAGTTGAAGTCTATTGGAGGTACCCTCTGCCAGCATCATACAAGGAATCTAGCATCATGGTAGCGGTAATGGTTTAAACACCTACATTATATGCTGAGGATGCTATCTGCTCCGGAACTCCAACTTCACCTTCCAGTCAGGCTGCAATCTTGACTGGGCGATGCCGCACATATGGCGAATCCTTTCGATCGAGACATTGGGGTGTCCTAGAATGAGGGGTTCCTTCGTGGGCCCCCATAAGGATGAGAATATATTGGGATCTCTGATGGGGGACCCTGAGCCTGGGATTGGGAAACTACTACATTGCAAACGCTGAAGATGATGAACAGTATGTTTCTACTTCCACCAACCTGGCTCTGAAAAGGGCTCATGTGAGCTATAGTCTTAACTCCTAGTATCCCCCTATATAACCCCGATCATGCTCCCCTATATAATGCCCTATATGACGCCCTTGTAGGACTTTAGACCATAGGTTATGGTTCGCATAAGGTCAAGGTCGGCAGTCTTGACCGAATGTTGACCGAGTTTTCCAGTAGTTGTTGCGTCTACCATTGACAGTTTTGGTATTTACCTCTCCAAGGCATTCTTGAACAACATCCGTAAGGCGTCACTAGCTGATGACCTGTCCTTAGAGTGCCAGATGGCTACTACAGAAGCCTAAATAATTACCAATATCCTTTTGAGGCCCATTTGAGGTACCATATACTATAATTGTACAAGGAACATGGAACCGTAATACTGGTAATTATGTAGCCCCCTACAGTCATCATGTTGGAAGGGGCTTACCTTTCATTTCCAAGCCCGCCCCTAAAACCCTAAACCCTAATCCATAAACCCTAAACCTTGAGCCTTTTGTCTCCTGTAACCCTGAAAATGACCCACAGGCTCGATGGAATTCCTATCTGAGCCCTATCTAGTCACATAATATTCGTAATTATTTATCGACGCCTTTCCCTAAGGGTTCACGGCATCAAATACTTGGGATTTAGGTACCGAAGACCACTCAAATCTTATTAGTTGGGACTTCAAGCCCCCATATTTGAGCCCTTGCAGCTCAGGGTTTAATAGTCTTTCCCCCTAAGCCCTAACCCTGAACCCTCAACCCTTAAAACCTTAAACCATCTTAAACCCTAAACCCTGAACCCTACCGCGGGTCCGCCGGCTTGTTTGTCAAATGGCCAGCCACGGACCTGAGCAGGTGTTCTGGTTCCAGCGGTTTAGGGTTTAGGCTTTAGGATTTAGGGTGTAGGCCTTAGGATCCAGGATTTAGGGTTTAGAAGTAATATCAATGATAATAATATCAGCAAGAGTAATCGGAAAAGCAAAGCGTAAGTATCTGAACTCCCCAAAATCTGCAGCATAATGGCTTCGTGGCTCTTGTTGTCTGTTTTGGGCCTTTATTTTACCTAGCATGAGCTCCAGGAAAAAGTGCTAAGAGAGAGTATTAGCAATAGAGACAATATCAAGGTGATAGTAAACACAAATAACAGTCATGGTTGAATCATAGGTCTTTTGACGCGAGCAAGAACCTTGGACTTTGCGTTTGGGATTGAAGGCCTCAAAGGGCTTCGTCTCTTCGTAGTTCCAGTTGCGGGGCTTAGGGTTTGGTATTTGCGGTTGGTCTATCTCTAGAGCAAGATAATGCTATTTTCCAAAATAGGGATCCCTACATATTGTCCTTGGGGGATTGTGCAGGGCCTACTACAGGGTTCTCTGGTCTGCAGCCCAACAGGCGGGTGGGGCCCGAGCCAGCGTTTGCGATGGCGATGCAAGGGATATCACACCTTCCTCAGAAGGCCCATAATCCCATAATCATGACAGTTGCCCAAATGGGACGAGTCATTCAAAAAAAACATGCATTTCTAACCCCGCACGCGTTCGTGGAGCGGCACAGCACTCGGGGAAATGAGGGAATGTTTGTCACTCTTCCGGGTCCATATCCCTGAGTTGACGGTGCTTGGGCTCTCCAGGTATCCTAAAGGCCTATAGAGAGGTCTCCCGAGCTCTGAACTGGGTTCTTGTCGAAGTACTATTTAGTCTATAGTGGGCCCAGGTATGCATGAAAGTGTAAGAATGTTGTTCAACAAGAGCCCAGTAAACCCTACACCCCCTAAAGCCTGCTGACTATCCTGGAGATTTGTCCTATATGCAAACCCTAAACCCTAAACCCGAACCCTAAACACTACGGCCATCTGGGGCCCTGACACTTTGGAATGAGGCGGCGACGCCTGAATGGGGGTTGGCTGAAGGGTCCATGTACCCATTGATTAGGTCCCCTTTAAAGGGGATATACAGGGGTATATGGGGTTTAGGGGTAAGGGTTTAGCGTTTAAGGTCCAAGTACCCAATAATTAGGTACTTGGGTATTGGGTAATAGTAATTCTAGTCTTGGTTTCGGGTAAGTATATGATTACTAGCTAGTTGGACCCCTAGGGCTCGGCTGAATAGAGTTGCTTCAGGTTTAGGATGGACCCTCCCCTTACAAACATGGAAGCTCATATGGTCCCCCCTCAAAGAACGGTAGTCTTTGTGGAACCCTTTTTGCGCTTCTGTGTCAGTTCGCTGAAGTGTAGGCCTGAGCCTGATTACCTTGCTCTTCATGGTCCACGGATAGGCTTCCGCATTGTAGCGGCTGCAACACCAGTCCTAAACAAAAAGAACCACTATGCTGATAAAACCGAGCCCTGACTCCAAGCCCAAAAACTCGGCAAAAACCCGGACCGTACTCAACCCCAAACCCTGAACTCTAAAACTAAAACCCTAGACGCGCAACCCTAAAAGCCTAGGTGCCCCAGTATTCCCTTAATAATAAGGGTAGCCTTTTTCCTGATATTCAGCTATAATAAGGAGATCCCAAAATAAGAAAGGGGAAAAGGGTACCACTGGGGTACCTAGAAGCCTAAACCCTCAGCCCGAAACTCTGCCAAACCCTGGATCCTCAACCCTAAACCCTACAAAGCGCTGCGCCCACAGCCGCACACCGTACAAAGCCCTAAACCCTGAACCCCAAGCTCTACACATTCCAACCTACGACCTCAATTACCTACACTTTCATAGGTTATAGTCCCCCTGAAGTAGATAGAATATGGGGTATATGGGGATCTTATTATAATATACCCAAAGCCGTATTCTATCTACTTAAGGGGGTTACAGTAGTTACTACTTAACTGTAGGTAATGGGTGCCCTAACAATGCCATTTAGTCTAAGCTCCTAGTATCCCCCTTACTAAGCAATATAATACCCCCCTTTTTCATCCCCTTCAAGGAGTTTAGACTATAGCTCATATGATTGAAGGGAACTTCTCAGAGCCCAGCCGTACGCACGATGGCGGGCTGAAGGCGAAGGCTTCCGGAATTCGGCCTGGGCTAAGGTAGCCCTGCGGGATACCTTAGGGACCCCAAAGGTCCTAAGGGGTACCTTAGGTACCCTTAGGTCCTAAGGGGTACCTTAGGTCTCCATAAAAGGGTACTTCAGGTAATTTTAGGGGGTACCTAGATTTCAGGGCTTAGGGAGCTTCAAGGTTCCCTAACGTACCCTCGAAGGGTATATACAGGGGATCCCCTACCCTTGAGGGTTCTTAGGGTTTCAGGCTAGTCAGTCTAAGGGTTCTCGGGCCTAGAGAGCTACAGGGCTCCCTGAAGTCTCCTCAAGAGGTATACATATATATATATAGAGATATGCATATACATATATAATGTAATATAGTATAATATAATACAATATAATGCAATATAATATAATATATACATATATATATATATGTATATAAGGGTTCCTTTATCTGGCGGTTCTGAGGGGACCATCATTCAGGGACTTTGTTAGAATATAGGGTGTTCTACATAAGTACTGGAGGGTATATGAGGACTGCATATCGTTTGTGTAAGGTAGTGGAATTAAGGCCCCACTCACAGTAGCCTAGGTCCTTTAGGGGTGCAGTGTCTGAGGGTTGAATGTTCAGGCTTTAGGGTTTGCGTATTGCAGTTGGGTCGGGGCTTTAGCGCCTTATGTTCTGGGTGTATAGGGTTTAGCGTATTTCTCAAGATTCGGCAACTCCTTATATACCATCAGTCTGAATCAGTACCTGCCAATAAATGTTGTGAACTCCGCACGTGCAGATCCGGAGCTGTCGCATTTTTCCGTTTAACATTGAAACTTGGAGGAGTGTGTCTGGAAAAGCTAGGAATGTAAAGACGTGGGGTTCAATCTAAGGGTCCCACGGGGTCCTCAACCCTAGAACCCTAACAGTCTACACCAGGCTCAGATTCAATGTAAGCTTCTGTAAGCCAAGCTTTTTTGGGATTAGCTTCCGTCTCAACAACACCATTTTGCGTGAGGTAGGGAGAAGTCATTTTAAGAAGTGCAGAAACATCCAAGAAATCAAGAAATCTCTCTTTGTCCCGTCTCTGCTCCCGTGTCTCCGAGACCTTGCGGCAATGAAAGCCCCAAAACCTTGAACCCTCGAAAGCTCTCAACAATCAAGCCTCGAACACCGAACTACCTATAAAACCGCTGACCGAAAGAGTATAGCATCTTGCAACCACATGAATCTTGGGGATTCTATATCGGAAGAATTTGGGGAGTCGTACAGGAACTAGGAAAGGGATCCATTCCTTGATTCCCTACCCTAAACCCTAATTCTTAGACCCTAAAGCCCATAACATCTCGTGGCTGATAGTAGTCTTGAAGGAATGGAAAAAAGAGATAGGAACTACTACATCTTAGCCTATTTTACGTCAAGCTGCATAGTAGTCTCCAATTGCTTGTCCATTCCTCTTCCCAGACCCCTGGGAGGATCTAGAAAGTAGATCCCCATCATTAAGGGTTCCTAGAAATTACCGAATGGTAGGATAGGGTACCATAATGGGGGTTCTACTTTCTAGATCTTCCCAGGGGTTTGGGTTTTACCTACTAACACCCTAAACCCTAAACCCTAAACCCTAAACCGACCAACTGCGCAGACCAGGCTTCCGGCAAGGTCGCAGGGTGGCTGGTTGCAGACCTATGCGCAGTGCTACACGGAACCCCCCAAAGGCAGGTGATTGAAACGGAGATGAAGGGCTCGTAAGGGTTCTACAAGGCGCGTATATACATACATATATATAGAAGGAGATAAGTATGGGGATCATCCTTCCCGCAGACTAAGAGGAGTCTAGAAAGGCGACTGTCCTTTGAAAAGAGCCTACATTGGGTTCCTTGCTGGAGTGTTAGGGTATTCAAGGGTGAGATTGTATGGCGCTCGGCCTTTGGAATTACGGTATGAAGTCCCCAAACCAAAAACCCTAAGCCCTGAAACTTAAACCCTAATCCCTAGGCTTGTGGGTGTTTGTACTGTCTCATGGTCCAATTCCGCAATAAACTCCCTAATGGGGGTTGTGTAGGGGATTACATACGAGAGTGTTGTAAGACAAATTGAGGGGGATACTAGCTCTAAGCTACATCTTGATTCTTCGGGGAAATTAGATCGAGGGCAGGGAACTCGTTCTGGCGAGAAGCATACAGGAAAGCAGTAAATGCCTTTACGTAGGTTCCCCAGTAACCCTGATAATAGGGGTACCGTATTTTCCCTAATGTCCATTTTTAATAAGGAGCCCAAACAATACAAAAGGGTACCGCTAAGGTACCTGGTTACAGGACCTCTGACAACAATCCAAGACTTGCAACGTTCTTTGCTGAGCTTTCCATAACTACAAACCGCAAATCGAAGCATCTAAGCCTGTTCCGTGAAACCCTTAGTACGTTCAATTCTAAACAATAGACCTCCAACATGCTGCCTACACCCTTGACCCCTGAACCCTTACAGTCCCGCTCAAGTAGATAG
>CAJNIZ010039502.1:26096-42761 GCA_905231905.1 Symbiodinium pilosum | reverse complement strand
AATAATATACCCTAATATTCTATCTACTTCAGGGGGACTATAACCCCTAAACCCTAAACCCCTAACCCCAAAGTCCCTGGTGGCTGGGGTCCAAGGCTGAATGCCCGCAGGCGTCTGCACCGCCACCGGTACTCCATGAGGGACTGCCTGGTAAGCTGAGGGTCACGAGGAACTGACTAAGGAATGGAGAAGGACATGGAAACATGATATCACCTAGGGCTTCTTGCTATTTTAAGGTATAGGGCCTATAATTGAGGGTTTAGGACTTAGTAAGCAATGGAATGGAAACTGCAATGTCATGTAGTGTGCAGGGTTCATGGTTTAGGGTTAGGGGACTTGGGGGGGGCTCCCAAAACATAGAGGTACCTTTTTGGAGAGTCCGCGTAATAAGGACTATAGTACTTTGCTGTCTATCTTGGGGTCTCATTTATTATGGGAATTACGACTTAGGAAGGAGTGAAAAACACAATGGAAACTGCAATATCATGTCGTAAGGGTGTAGGGTTCAGGGTCAGGGGACTCAGTAGGGTTTTCGACATGAGCCCACCAATAATTGAGAATTCACAACGGACAAGCACATGGAAGATAAAATGGAAGCCTGGTTTTATAGAGCTCCCTAATGGGGCCTCGGATCGGGGAAACTTATAACCCCTGTAAGCCATATAGCAACCCAAGTTATTGACTATCCGATCGCCCACTCTTAAGACAAACCCTGAATGCTGAACCCACACCCCACAACCCTCCTCCTACACCGGCCCCGCACTCTTACACTCTAACCCCTAAACCCTCCTCATACACCCTAGACCACACAACCCTAAACCTTCCTATACACTAAACTCCCAAAACCCTTAAATCCCCTGACCCTACAGTTTAAAGCTTAGGCTTTCTCAAGCCAGTGCCCCAAACTCTCCTACACCCTGTGCTTGGAGGGTCAGGGGTACGTAAGACTTAGTAAGTACGATGATACTGGACATAAATCAAGAATTATATGGCCCTGCACCTACAGCTCGTGCTCAAAAAGTGGACATCTTCAAGCACGACCCCAAAAGTTAGAAAACCAATGGCCGAAACCCACAAAACGCGCCAAAAACCTACTATTGTACGTACTTCTGGGGTTCAGGTAACGACGGAATGGCATGAGGCAAAAGTTTTTACGGCGTACAACACTGTACGGTTGAAGCGTCTCTCCGCCTCTCACCCTGTTTCTCAGAATTCCCAGGCCATCCATGTACTGCGTCCTCACAGAAGGGACAGAGATCAGCTCCCAGAAGCGACCCCTCCCCAAGCACCCCTACTACTTAAGGGGTATTTTTCCCAAAGCCCCTGAACTCTAAAACTCAAAAGCCTCAACACCAAAATCTGAGACCCTCAATGCCTAGAAGAATGCTGATCTCTTGCATGCGAGTTGCGATCATGCCGTCAACCGGCTGGAGCACAGGGACCGACCTTATCTAGACTGCCCTGCCCCATGAAGTGAGGATGTCTCAACATCTTATGTCCCTCTTGAGGGGGAAGCTTGGGGGGGACTGGTGCCTACGCCCTACACCCTCTGCCTACACCCTATGCACCCTCTACCCCAAACAGGTCGCCTTACAGCAAGGTTTAGATTTGTTCTGCTAAGGTGATACATATGTGGGACGGGGTTTAGGTGTCTAGAGCTGTCTGACCCCTTGCAGCACAGGCAGAGCCTGCTACGTCATGCAGAAGAAGAAACTTGTAGACCACTGCAACCCTAGGGTTTAGGGTTTTAGGGAAAAATGAGCACTCAGCTCCTGAACCCAGGGAAGCCTAGAGAGGTAACATGGTAAAACCATAAACCTCACTCCCTATCAAAAACTAGAAACGTAAAACTCCGAACCCTACTCCCAACAAATACTAAAAAGCTAAAACTGTAGCACTCAAAATGACATTCCCCGACAAAAGTTTCCTGGGAATACATAGTCGGAGTTGCATCGCAGATGTCTAATGCGAGCTGGGAGGAGGAGTAAGGTGCATGATTTAGTGTGGAGCGGTTCGGCATCGTTTAGGGTTTAGGGTTTAGGGGTTTAGGGTTTAGGGTTTAAGGTTTAGGGAAGCGATTGGATTCAAGGGTTTAGGATCTGGCGACTCTAGCTTGATTTATAACTAGAACGGGTCAGATCAAGGACAACTGAATCTTCAAAAGCATCCGAAAAAGGGTGTCCCCCGTATGACCCCTTATCTACACCTCAATACCCTGAACTCTGAACCGCCCACGGAAAAAAAAAGGACTCCGTCAGTTCAGACAGGATAAATACAAATAGGTACTGCCCCCACCCAGTACCAGGTCTTCGGTCTTTGGGAGAAACCCGAAAAGGAGAGAAAGTCCGCTTGAAGACCATAGGAAACATCAGTACCATGCAACTTTGCTTCAAAATTAAGTCGTCCTCTTGACACACCCTCTCCACAGTATGAAGCACACCCCATTAAACAGCTCCCATAAGAGACCTGTGCAAACTGGAGGGCAGATTTAACAGTAATATGGGGAGGTTGCTTACTTTATGTTAAGTCGGCTGCAGGAACATCCAGAAGCCCAAGCCCTTCAAAAGGGTTTTTGGTTTAGGGTTTAGGAGCATGGCATCCTGCAGCAAGCAGTTCCTACAAGCGAGGTCAAAAGAAGCCCTCCGGCCACGGGCACACAAAAACAATCGTAGGTTGCTTGAAGTGCAACACTATTATAGTATACTAAACCTTAAACCCAAAACCCGATTCAAAAAAGTGGGAGTCTCGCCTTTTAGACACTTCGTTCAGAGGGCATAGAAATGAACCCAGGCGTTCTTCATCCCTTTTTGGGGAGAGGTTCTGGAGATCTAGTGGACAGCAAGGCTCGCACACGGATCTCTGCACCACTGCGCGGAAGTGGCCAGGGGGGGATGCCTCACGGCTTCAGCTTACAGGGCAGGTGCAGGATTCACGGCTTAAAAGGGGCTACAAGGTCTTTTGGACGAGGCCACCTCAAGATTCCAAGAGCTCCCCCTGAAGGCATACTTCCCGCAATGTGTGGAAAAACGCCAACTGCTCCTTGATTGTGACTGTATCGGCTCATGGGCGATTGGTACAGGTCGTTGCCTTAGACTTGCACTCATCTTGAAACTCACTGCGAGACTGCGGACATACCAAAGAAACAGGGCCAAGCGAGGCAATGCCATATTTGCTGGGCGATGGTAAACATGTTTGTTCCCGTAACCTCCAGTACTTAGACTAATACCATGAACCCCCTCCTCTTTCTTCCCTGGAACCTTCCCGAAATTACTGTTTTGGGTGGTCTGTTATAAGCCAAAGTTTTTTACAGAGAGCAAATCGTCAGGACATACCCTAATCCCTAAGCCCTAAACCTTATGGGGACTGCACATTGAAACCAAGGCTGCGGCAACCTGTGGCATGGCGACAACGCGGGGCGGAACATGTGAGCCCTGCGTGTGGAGCTGCGTCAGGGCTCAGGGTTTAGGGTTATGGGCAATGTAGGGTCAGGGCTTGGGGCCTACAGCCCTTCATTGCTGCCCGTCTTTAGGCTTCAGATTGCGTTGACCTGGTTGGAGCCTTGGGCTCAAGACTAGGTAATTGCCTGGTTTGGAAAGGGCTTTAACTTTGTGCGTCGACTGTGCAAGATCTGACATACGGACATGTGGACGGCTGTCCCTAATCCTCGGCCAACTCCGCAAAAAAGAAAGGGTAGCTCATGGAAGGAACGCCCGAAATCGTTCTCGCTAAGCCCCCTCTTGACCCCTCATATTTAGAAAGGCAAGCTCCCTCCCAAGGCATCCTCGCGCGGACGCACTGGCTTGATGGTCACCGGCGCGTCGGATCTCGGCCACGTGGCTCAGGGGCAAAGTGGAGGTTCAAACGCATAAGGGCTCCATGCGAGTCCCTTTTTTGGGGGGGTAGACTATATAGTCCCCCTTAAGTAGATGGAGCATGGGGTATATGGGGATCTTATTATGATGTACCCGAAGCCATATTCTGTCTACTGATTTTTTGGGGGTATAGTATACTATAATCCTTTACCATACAAGCATCACAATCCCAACTTACATAGGAGCCCCTGCGCAAGTCTGCATCAGTAGGGACATAGGGTTATTGCCCTTGGTCTATGACCGTACTTTAAACAGAAATGGAGGCTACAATAGTACATCGTACTTTGCTTTGTGTTTTACTTTTTAAGTCTTTTTTAAGCCCTCGACAGCAAGAAGGGAAATTGTTGATGTCAGTTAATTTATGCCCGCCTTGAACCAACGAAGGCTTTTCTGCTGCGTTTTCAAGGTGTTCACAAACAGGTTGGGGGCCGACCGTGTTTTGCCGGACCCCGAAAGTCTGAACAAGGGTTTCGGGTTCAGGGCTTGGGGTTTGGGGTTGGGCTTTGGGCCATTTGCTACCTACTTTTGGGATCCAGCTTCCTCTGGCAAAGAAACAGTCTCCACAACAAGCCCAAGCCGCATCTTGTCCAGGCACTTGCAGGCCCCCTACTACAGAGTATGTTGGGAACGATCCTAAAGCGAGTTTTCAGAGCGACTCATCTGGTCACAGCTACAGTGGTGATTGAAGTGAGCTTGCACTCATGGAAACGAGGCCCCTGTTCTCCTATCGGCCCTGCCCCAAAACATGATGCGTCTGATGTCTTGAAAGTGGACACACTACTGCAAAAGCCGTGTATCTGATCTAGGCTTCAATGGACCGTATAGCCTAATATAAGTCTGCATGCGTGACATGGTGCCCTTCATGTATCGTTGCTTTGACTCGAAGAGACCTGTCCCCAACATCGCATGCTAACACTGAGGACCCCAACGCCTTTGTCACGACTTGAGCTGGAGCCACCTGATTGCAACCCGCGCTGCGTAATGTAGGGACGTTGAAGGAGGTTGTTGAGCATCAGACACCAGCATTTTGGAAGGGTCATGAAGGGCAACTCAAGATTCTACACTACATGCTGCCATCAGAGGGTCACCAGGTTCGGTACCTGTCCGAGATTCTATACCCGCTTGTGGACGCAATATACAAGAATCGATTCAAAGTAGAACACAGGCGCTTGCAGGGCCATCATGGGCTCCCCAGTGCATGGGGACTCACAAATTGAGGCCTTGATTAGGATTATTACCAGAGTGGGGCTTATTGAGCTTAGTTAGTTCGGTGGGGCCTATGAGATTCTCAGGAATATGTGTACAGCACATTTTGCAGGTAACCAACGGGCAGTGCAAGAGCAACCAACACACAGACCCTAAACTCTGAACCCTTAACTCTATAAACCCCACTGTGTTGAAGGTTGACACCTATTGTCGGTGCAAAAACATCTAGAACAAAGGCATGATCGCGATGGCTATCATGTTCAGCATGAACGCAGTGACTGACCACTGCAAGAGTAATCAAACGCAGATGGTAGCAGGACAAATGACGTGAGAACCTGAAATCCAAAACACCTGTAAACCACCAAACTGCAGAGCATCTTAATCCCACATCCAAAGACCTCTAAACCCAGCCCAGGTACCCACGAACCAGTTGCTCCGGTAGTGTAGGAAGGGGGCGGTGACGCCACCATAGCCACGGGTGATGTCTGCCAGGGGCTTGGGATTCTTGATTGAGATTTTGGTTTAGGGTTGAGGGAGTGTTTAGGCACGGGGAGGATTTGGGGAGCTTATCAGAATTAAGTCTCGGTTTTGTATAGATTTTTGTGCTCTCACATTGGACTGCTCTTGTAGGCCTTGGAGAACTCTCTAGGTATGAACTTGGAAGACTCTTCCTGCCCCTAGACCCTCTACTGGCTTCACAGTGTCCATGGCCCATGTGGGCAGAATTCTTGAGACGTAATTACCGGTTGGTCTGCTTATTTATTGCTGCTCAGCACACCTCGGGTGTAACCCCCAGAAGTCATGAGTGAGGATGCAAAGAGAATCCTAAAGCCAGGGATGATTTGGGGGAACTTGCATATTGGCATACTTACTATAGGGAACCTTAAGCCGGAAAGCATTGTTTGCAGCTTCCTACGGGCACAGCGCCTGCATCCGAGGTGGCTCGAATGGAACCTGGCACTTGTCTTGGGGGGGCAAGATGCACGATAGAGAGCCTCTACCTCGAAGGAAAAGCTTATACAACTCCACGGTTTCTGTTCTGCTGTTCTGCAGGTATCAGTAAGCCAACGGCAAGTAGCGACATGGGACATCCATAAGCCGCAAAAACGCTTGCATGGGAAGCCCTCAAGGTCCCGAGCATATCCTACTCACGCATACCTGGAGCCTTTGGGCAATTACTGGGTTGCTGTTAAGGAACTTAGTTTAAGTTATGATAACAATAGGAGTAATAATAAAACAGGTATATACGGAATAATAGGTTTACTTATTATAGTCATGTCAAAATAACCATAGAAATAATACAGGTATATACGGAATAGTAGGGATTCCTTATTATAGTCATGTAGTTTGAGTTCCTTAACAGCAAACTAGTAAGTAGAGACGGGCTGGGCAAGTTGGGTCTCATCCTCAGGCTCCGTATCCTTGTATTTCTTCTATGCTTCTATTAGGGTTTAGGGTTTAGGGTTCTGCCCTATGAAGCCCTACAAGCCTAACGTGCAATCGACGCCTAGGACACAAAAACGGTATTAAGAGGCCCTTGCTTCAGACCCTTAGAGAGGAGGTGTCCATGTAATTCGTTCACTTGCGGGAGCATAATATAGCCTCTTAGCAACGAAACCACGTCATCTTTTAAAAGCAGTACCTGATAGGAGCCTCAGGGTGATGCCGTGGGATTTGGAACTAAATAATACTCCCCCTAGGCAACAGCCACCCCTTAGTAATAATACAATATCATACAAGGTCCTGAAGCCCAAGCCCGGAACATTATGAGGATGCTTCATACGCGGGGGACGGGATTACGTGAACTCTAGCGTGAACTTCTGATACCCGTTTGATACATCGATATCTGCCAATAATTGACATACCACTCTCCTATAGAACCCCCTCTCAGGAGTCTGGACTATAGCTCAAGTGCCCTCGCAGGCTGGGATCCTGGTGTGTATTGGACTGTCTGAGGACCTAAACCCTGAACCCTAAACCCTTAACTTTGAGAATCAACCAGCGAGGCGAGGCGTCACATGCCCTAAGCCTCTAAACCAGGGAATGTGTAGTTCAAGAAGTGTCAGGTCAGGATTTGGAGCCTTAGGGACATGTAGGGGCCCAGGTAATTGAAAGAAGGCTTGGGAGGTAGGCTATACTTTACGTATATAAGGTTTAGAACAAACATATCAAGAATCGTTTGGGAGTTTGGGCTTCTACACTGGAGGCTTAGGGTTTCTCAGCCTGGGTATTCTTAAATTCTTCAAGCAGCATGAAGAAACGTTCCGACAGTCAAAAAACTTTACCTGTCTGATCTGCATGTGAGTAGTGTTTTTTTGGTGGTTGAACCTGGTAAGATAATGTTCCTTAATAAAATACTATACCCAAAAGGAGGATATAATCTTACTCTATATTGGGTACCATAGTATCCCCGAATAAAATACTACTCATGTGTGGAGTCAAAGTTTGCCACTGTGGATAAAGACCGTAGTTGACCCATGCGCACATACGGATACACGTGATCATGCATACACGTGATCCCATGTATATATGTAGATGTTTACAACCGCATTCGTTTTTGGACATACAAAAGTCTCGGAAAAAGATAGTCACTAACAAGTCCTGTTTACCCACCATGTTCAGGGACCGTTGGTCTGAGAGCAGTCGAACAGTTCTGAATCGTAAGCACTCTTGGGTTATACTGTAATAAACTATAATATACTTGGGGTAACTATCAAAACTGAAGCTCCACTTCCCACATCTTGAGCCACCAGCATTTCACCGCACCCACTGCATCAACTCCAAACCACAAAGCCCTGAACCCTTAGCCTAAAGCCTTAGCCGCAAATCCTGAATCATGAACCCCAAGCCCAGAACCTGCCTGGGGAGTACATCCCTGCGAGTTGGACCTGAATGAGGGCTGAGGGCTCAGGGTGGACCTCCGTTTTGGCAGTTGCCAATATCACAGACCCCTGAGGATCAGGCCTCATACAGTAACAGTCCCGGCTAAGCCTTGCATTCGTTTCGAAAAAATACACCATCACGCCCTGTAGGGGACCTTTTGGCGTTTTGGGGCTGAACCTAGGCCTTCTTCTAGTACTATGAAACGCCTCCCTAATATCTAGTATGTCCTCCTGTTTACAAGGTCTCTCATGGGAAATATGTATTTTTAGGGCTTCGGGTATTGGATTTAGGGCCCAGGGGTGTTTAAGATTAGCACAGGGATTGCCATTCTGGTCCTCTCCGAGCTTCCCCTTTTGCTATAGCCACTGGCCAGGGGAAGACCCAGAGTTCGATTCGGAGGTTGGTAGCGACTTCTAGGCGGCGATAGGGACTGCGCAGGTTATGTTGGGGGCAGAGGTGTCCACGACATTATGATTACTGTGAGCACTTATCACTACAGAGGTAGGGTAGTTCTCTTGGACACAATGTTATGTGTCATACCGTTTAAAACGGGTCGAGTACTCCACTAGCAGCAGTTTCCATGAATCAGCTACTGCCCCCAATGGTGATAATACTAAGGGCTGTAGATATAGCTCTATAACATATTATCATATGAGCCATAGTCTAAACTCCTAGTATCCCCCTTAATATCGGTTTTACTCAGTAGATCCCAGCCCCTAGAATTAAGGTTTATAAGGTTTAAGGTTTAGGGTTTAGGGTTTAGGGGTTTAGGGGTTTAGGGTTTAGGGTTATTAATTGTAACCTGCCAGCACCCCCACCCCCCCCATTTAAATCTTTCACATGCATTCCTGTTAGCATACACCACAATGAGAATGTTGAATAGTAGGCTTATCTAGGGGATCCTCATTTACAAGGACCGAAGAAGCTACGAGAGGGATTCTAAACCCGAAACCCTACATCCTGAACGGTAAATCCTCTATAAGAGGATAATTTGGTGCACCTTTCTGGGGGCCCGCATAGTGAGGGTTATAATATATTTGGGTCTATATTGAAATACCCTTATTTTGGGAAACTACCATATAATTATAGCTAAACATTTCAGGTTGAGGGCTCAGGGTATAAACCCCAAACCACGAAATCCGAAACCCTAAAAACCTTAACCCCTAGACACCTTCAACCCTGAGAGAGCCTTCGACCTTGAGACAACTACACCCTGAAACCCTTAAACCGCAAACGTGAGGCGCAAACTCGCTGAATCGCCCATCCTGACTTGCAGGGACCATGGAATGGGCGTTTCTTCCCAAGGTGTGACTGAAGGACTGGGCTTATGCCGGTCTTTGGGGGCGGTACGTCCTTCTCCCCAAGCCCACCTTGTAGCTCTGCAGAGTTCATTTCAGATTAACTGCAACTTTCTTTACTGGATATCAGAGAACTGAAGTTGGTAATTCTCAAAAGTGTGTGACCCTAGCACACCCTTCAACGATAACTTTGCTTGCGTCGTCACATGCAGCCAAAAAAGAAGTGCTGGATCTGGAGGTCTAGAGGCTTGTGGATTGAAATAGAAGGACTTTTGTCCAAACAAATCGCTCTAGAATCCTTGGACATCAGGGGTTGAATTAAGGGTAACAACAAGAATCTATCTCCGTATTGACACAAAAATACTAGATTAGGAGGATTCATGGTGGAGGGGAATGGGAGAGGTAGCATCAGGGGGGATTCCACATTTTCATCACAGCTTCCCACATTCATCGGGTGAGGATTTCGGACACCAAGCCCTAAACCCTAAACCCTAAGCCCTCGAAGTGGCACTATGGACCCTTTCAGCCCAGAAAAAAATATTCGCCGACTCACCGTCGCTGAAGCTAACATTTTTTGAGCAGCAAGCAGAGGCAGAGTTAATACTATAATATTAATGGTATTCGGGCCCTGCGACCCTTTTATGTGGGTCCTTGGACCCTTAGGGTTCTAATCCCCAAAATAGTGCTCCAAATCCTCCCGAGACATTAAAAGTCATCCACTTAGCTACTGAGGAGCAGGAGAACTATGCAGCAAAGGCCTGATGTGAGCTGAGACCCTGGCTGAAAATCGCTGCATCAATTCTGCCACACACTTCTTCATGACTTCTGTTTCCTCCCAGCACAATTGGGGCGTGGGCAGGGGGAGCGCAAGCAGTGGCTTTGGGTTCTGTTTGAGGATCCTAGGGCTAGAACATACCAGGGCAGCGGCTTCTGCCTCAGTTGATTGCACACCCTGATGTAGCCCTAAGCATGGAGCTGAAACCATCAAAAACCTGAAATTTTGTTACGGCATCAAGTCAGGGACAGGCGAACAGTTCTTGCCCACCGGTTAAAAGGGTTTTGGGATAATAAGGGTTTACGGTAAACGCCATGCAGGTCTGTGAGTGGGTCTTCAGCTGCTGTGCTGATTTCCAGCGTACCCAACTGCCTACCTGCTCCTGCGGGTAGAAAGGTTTACTTTTAAGGTAAGCGGGTTCTGTGCGTAGGAAGCAATATGCAAATCCTTGCCATAAAGCAACAGCAGTCTTTGGTAGGCATGTAACACAAAAAAAACTGCCTCGGTGTGGTCTCGTGCAACAGCCTCACTTAGAGAAGGTTGGGCCGCATAAGAACAAGGTGCTGCTCAATACCAAGGGACCCGCACGAGCCGTGTAAACGGCAAAGCATCCCAAACTTTCAAACAAGGACTACCCTAAACTACGCAAGCACATGCAAAGGAAGACTGTGCGTAAGGGTTCTTGGCCGAAAAGAAAAGGAACAAATTCACTAAGGTAGCAATGGGACGCTGGCCTGAACGCCAGGAATCCAAATAGCTCAAAGTGGGTACTATCTAAATCCTAAACCCTAAACTCTGCAAACATACTATGATCTAGCCGGAACCATAAAAGCTTGCCAGCGCTTGTGGTACAATGACTTCTGGTTCCATACTATGAAACCTGTGTCAACCCTGTATATACCCCGTTACATCCTTTTACTACTCTCCAAATGCAAAGCTCGCCTCCCGCTGAAACACCAGTCCAGTGAAGCGTATACACTAAACACATACATACCTTAAACTGCTAAATCCCAAACCGTAACATTCTAAGCTATAAACCCTCACGAAAAGAAAGCGGAAAGGTACCCAAAGGCTCCGAATAGCTACCCAGAGAGCCCGATACCCCTGAATTAAGGAACATACCCTAAATGGTATTAGGATCCCTTATATGATTTAAGGTATATTTCCTTGATTAAGGAATATTGGGCTCCCTGGGTACAAAGGTCAGAACTACCTGGGCGCCACAGCATCCACATGGGACCCCGTTAAGCTGTCAAGTATATCCGTTTGCAAGATTAAGGGGCCACAATCCAACTTTTACCACTGACTATAGGGACTCCCAAAACGGGACCACCCTACACCCTAAAACCTAAACTCTAAAACCAGCTCCTAAATCCTAAAACCTAAACCCTAGACCTAAACCACATCCTAAAACCGAAGCCCTAGACCTAAACCCCAACTCCTGAACCCTAAACCCTAAATCCTAAACCTACAGGTACCAGAACTTTTCCACGAGTTAGGGTGGGATCCTCCAAGACTTCGGTCAGCCTCTGAACTGAAGATGCAGCATCCTGTCTGGTACAAGATGAAGGTCTTGGGAATTAGGGGCTTACCCTAAGGCTCCATGTAGGTACTATTTATAGGGTTTAGGGCCCAATGTAGGTATTATCTATACAGTTAGAGCCCCAGGTTTAGGGCGCAGGGTTTAGGAAAGAAGTTATTTAATGCTGCGGACTTTTCGTCTGCGCGAACGCATAAAGATTAGGCTTGAAGGGCTTATTAGGCTTGAAGGGGCAGTGTTTCTGCGTTTAGGGTGAAGGTTTGGGCTTGGGGTTTGGGGCTCAGCGTTTGGATTGCAGGGGCCTAGGGTCTAGGGTTGAGGCATGAAGCCCAGATGCCTGGGCTGAAGAGATTCCCTGCCCCCCTCACTTAAGCACTAGTAGCCATAAACCCTACACAACAAAAATTGCCGCAGCTTCCATCTTCTTTTCCACTCCCCTTTACGACTCCAGTGGCTCAAGACCTCTTTCCGCCTTTGAGGATCATTGCTGGAAGCCAATAGGCCAATAGGGCTTTTCAGTTGCCGGATTTACAGTGGGGTCTGAGCCTTAACGTTGTACTTTAGGTACTTTACCGAATTTGCCTTGAGAGGGTGACTTCAAGCACCAGACATGGCCACAAGGTGACAGGAGCTGCTGCAAGCCTCATGGTTCAAGGGAACAAAACCCCTGAACCCTCATCGCTGCTCACCCATTTGAAAGCTCTGTAGCTTTTGAAGGAGCCTGAAGATCACTCCGCCACGATGATTTTCAAGGTTATACAGCTGATGGCTGAAGTTGCATGGTTACGAGGATTAGGGCTTCGGGTGGGGAGTTCAGCCCTAGACTCATAAACATGTTTTTGAATGACCGTAAGTTGTGTTGAGTGGCCGCTTCTCCTCTCCACATTTTGGGCAGCCCCAGTCACAGTGATGCCCATATTATATGCAAAGCCACAACAAAAAAGATTTACTGGACGGAAATTTTAGAAATCCCATACCATGAGCTCCATTATAAGGTTATATGGGGCTTACGTAAGGTTTTCATAGGGTTTATATAAGGTTCCTATATATATATGTATATATATATACATATATATATATATACATGATTCAGCAGGTTTATACAGGGTATAGGGATGCTCCTGTAAGCCCATGTGAGTAGTGTTTTTGGGGTGGTTGAACCTAGTAAGATAATATTCCCAATATAAAATACTATACCCCAAAAGGAGGATAGAATCTGACTCTATATTGGGTACCATAGTATCCCCAAATAAAATACTACTCAAATGACCCCTCTATAACCACAGTTTCCATTTGATTGTCCATGTTCTTTTCCATTTGATTCTCCATTACAGGGCCCTAAACCCTATATTGGGTACCTTAGTACCCCCATATAAAATACTACCCACAACCCTAAACCCTAAACCCTAAACCCATAAACCCCCCATATAACCCCCTTTAAGGGACTTGGACTATATATAGCTCATGTAAACTCCCCTGCAGTTCTAAAGCCTAGGCCGCCGCCAAGGTCCTCAGGGCTCTGGCCGTCAACAGCTCCTGGCACCTGGCAGCCGGGCAAAATGGAGTTTAGGGTTTAGGGTTTAGGATTTAGGGTTTAGGCTTTAGGGTTTGGAGTTTAGGGTTTAGGGTTCAGGGTTTAGGGTTGGGTTCAGGGTTTAGGGTTTAGGGTTTGGGGTTTAGGGTCAGGGTAGCTGCTAGGATTGTGCAAAGCATGTATGAAAATGAATTGCGACTGTTTGGGAATCATACAGTCAAGGTAGGGATGGAACTGAGGCTTCGGGTAGGCTACACAAAGACGGTCGGGAAAACCTAACCCAAGTTCATTATGCAATCCTGCCTTACCAAGCATTTGGTGTTTAGGTTTCAGGCCAAAACACTGTAGGTATTATGGGTTGCATTAAGAGTTGGAGCTGCAAAGCTAAAACGATCACAGCTTCAATCTGGTAGCTGGGTGCCTTGCGCCAACACAGACAACCCTTCTTGCAGACGCTTGAATGCAGCAGGAATCTGCACCGTCCTATAGGCGTGAAGTATACCTACCTAGACAGTTCCGGCTACAGAGCTCCTGGAATTCAGGTTGAAATCAGGAACATCATAGACAACCAAGCTTCACAATTTGTACAGAACGCGTCCCAAACCTTGAGACGAACCTGAAGCCCAAAACATTAATGCCGCCGCATTTCAAGCAATGGCCAAGAATGGCGAGCTGCGTTTTCACGGGGCACTGATGACTGATTTCAATACATTTTGAAGGTACGTGATCACCTCAAAGTGGAGGCTCGAACCCTGCTCGGATTCCACTGCCTTGTTTCCAAATCCCTACTTTACGCTCGCAAGTGAGGATTGCACACAAGGATTGACACGACAAGGTTCCAAAATTCAAGTTCTTTGGGGTCTCCTATATGAGCTATAGTCTAGACTCCTAGTATCCCCCTTGATAAGCCACTAGAACACTCCCATATATGTTTTCCTAGATAACCCCCCTTCAAAGAGTTTAGACCCTAAACCCTACACCCTATACAACCCCCTGAAGACCTCCATCCCATACTGTAAACGTGAGCCGGGCTTGCGAGGCTTCGCAGCCTGAAGTTATTGTTCGTGCTTAGGGTTTAGGATTTAGAGTTTAGGACTTTTTCACAGTATGACAGGACTCGCGGACATTGTGGCTTTGAGTTTAGGGGCTTTGGCGCTGTTAGGGTTCAGAGGCTGCTCATGTTGCTCGCTCTGCATCCTTTTCAAAGCGGCAAAGCCTGGGGGCAACGTTCAACAAGTCCCGTACACTCTCCACATCTTTGCCACTGTAAGAAACAACCTCAAGCGACTTTGGGCCCTGAAGATTTGGTTAACCCTGGGGCTCTAACTGTATAAATAATACCTACACTGGGCCCTAAACCCTATAAATAGTACCTACATGGAGCCTTAGGCTAAGCCTACATCAGCAAGAGGCGGCTACTCGTGCGAGATGACTGGACTTACCTCGAACAGCCTCACTGAACCCCATAGTCTTCGCATCCGCAAACTCTTACCCCTATAATATATAGTAGTTTCCATTTAATTTTCCATTGTCCCTATATAATCCCCATATAATCCCAATAAGGACCTCAGGAATCAGGAAGGACCTAAAGCAAGCCCTACCAGAGTTTGAAGTGAAGATGCATAAGCCCTGTGGCAATTTGTCTAGTCACTGTTCCCCAAGACCAAAGGCAAGAAAGAGTCGTGCAATATGGTCAGAACGCATAGAGACTTGGAACATGCGGACCTAGGAAATCCTGGTCTTGAATGAATTTTGAGGGTCATTATTTGAGGCACTCTATACCCTGCTTCTACACGGAATCTAGGGCCACAATATTGGTGATTCTTGTGGATTCTGTGCTGTGGCACCCCTTGTTAAACAGTACTGACGGGGCTCACCCGCTCCAAAGGGTTTAGGGTTTAGGGTATCCCCGTCCCTATGCTACAGTCTCCCGCTCTCAGTCAATCACCGGCGGGTAAACACCCAAACGCCAAACCCTCAACACCACTTGGAGGTTCAGGGTAATTTGTAACACCATTTCGCTGGCAATAAATAAAACGCAACTATAATCATATTAAGGGGCTCAGCGGGCTGATTTGTTTCTTCGTACATTGCAAACTCAACCTCGAAGTAGCCCCTAAAGTCTTCAGCCTGCAACATTGCGAGTAACTGGAGCCACAAGTCACGCCAAACCTTATTGAGAAGCAACAACTACACAAAGTCTACTTTGGCGACGAATTCCACCATTCTTGTATAGTCCGTATATAACCGTGAGCCCTAGATAGTAGTTTCCATTTTCCTGTGCGTTATCCCTACACAGGTCCTAGGTCCCGGGCTTTTCTTCCAAATGATCGAAACGTTGGTGAAGATCCTAGGCGCGCAGTGGGAACCGGACTGTTCCAAAGGCTCCAAGTAGCACTAAGCCCTAAACCCCAGGTGAATGATGGTCAAAACTCCTAGCATCCCCCTAAAAAAAGCTCAAGGAGTGTAGACTAAACAGCAAGTAGCTACATGGGACACGTCTGTGGGTTCCACGCATATGGGTACCTGGAGCTTTTGAGTTTGTAGGGTTTAGGGTTGAGGGGTTGAGGAATTTAGGGTCCAGGGTCTTGATCTTGAAGCTTGGTTTATCAGTTTAGGGCTCAGGGTTCGATAATGCCATGATGACAATGTACCTTTCTTTACTTGTAGCAGGGCCTTCTGATCTTGCCCACTTTAAAGCTAACACTGCATCTTCGGCATGCCCGTATCCTGTTCGTATATCACAAAACACTAGTGCTGTGTACCATCGAGACTGCTCACCTACAAGCCCCCTAACTACTCATAGCCGTACGTATCCCCCCATAGTGATCCAGTCTAAACACAACTTGTCACTTGGTGCCCCCTCCCCAGAGGAGCCCAAGCCCTGTAAATCCTGAACACTAACTCTGAGGCCTAGACCCAAACTCCTAAACCCGAAATACCATATTTACCCCTAACATAACCCAACTATCCCTCTGTAAGGGGAACCTTTACTCCAAAGCCACTGAGTCAAGTGCTGCAATATCTGCGGCACTACGGTCCGACAGCTGACGCTTCAGGTCGTCGAACTCCTGTTTGCAAAGCACAAAAGTTGAGGGTTCTAGAAGGATTGTATAGGCATTATACAAGGATTACACAAGGATGATGTGAGGAGTCTACAGGGGCTGTGTAGGCTTTAGCGAAATTACCCAACAGTGGAGAATCAAATGGACAAGACCATGGATAACGAAATGGGAGTTGTCATTACTCTGAGGGATTTGGAACCCCATTTTCAGCTAAATATTAGGATTCTAGGTAACAGACATTAAAAATTATTTTCAGGAACCTTGTAGATTATGCAGTGGTTTATAAGGATTTAAAATTAGGGAGCCTTTTTTGGAGGGCACCTATAGTTCTACATAGAGGTCCCTCTGTTTATCTCCCAAATGGTCGTTTCTCGGAATATCAGTAGCCTTATGGCCCAAGTGATGCATTGGGATTAGAGGGATCCTGTTCAGATTTTTGCAGGCGTTGGCGTTGCACTTGAGTCCACCGCGCCGGGGGGGGGGGGGGGGGGG
>CAJNIZ010039502.1:0-20602 GCA_905231905.1 Symbiodinium pilosum | reverse complement strand
GAAATACTTTAGGTGGACCCCCCACCCAGTAATAGTGACTATAAGGGATAATAGGGGTTATATTATAGTCCTCTTATATTCGTATTATACCACTATTACAGGGTGGGGGGTCCTCCTAAGAAATACCCTAATAGCCCTGTAACAACCCATCATCACAGAGGAAAAACACAGGTTTGGTAAATCCCAGCTTAGCATTTAGAGTTCTTGAACTGTGTTGGTGGCCCCATAGTACAGCATGCAATGGAGGAGCAAATGGGTTTTGAGGGCCTATGTACGCGAGGCGCAGAATTTGGGCCATACCCTCACGGACGATTTACGGTTCCTTCTAGAAGGTACTACCGGAATACCAAAAGGGTTGAGAGGTGCCGGAATACCACAGGCAGGTAAACAAAGTGTCCCCAAATGCAAACAAATATCCACTAGGCTAGGCCATTATAGTCTACATACTGTAGGGGTCCAGGTCCTCTAAACCCTAATGCGAGTGAAGCCCTTTTGTAAATCCTGTTTCCATTTCATTTTCCACGTTCTTTTCCATTTGATTCTCCATGAATTACTGCGGTTATACGTGTATGTATCCCTATCCCTAAACGCTGAACCCTCAACCCCCAAAAACCTCGACTCTGAAGCCTAAGTGGGGTTCATGACTGCCATGGTCTCCTGAAGGCAACCCTGCCCCAAATGAACATGGACCCTGCCTGATCTAGAGGTCATTTGGGAAAATTCTTCAGGGTCGTGTAATTCTTTAAAGAAAGTACAAAGGAAATTCTGCTCAATACTGGCTTTTGTGGGAACAGGAATCTTCATCAATTGCTATATGGCCCCCTTCTGAAAGGAAAGTGGTCTCTGTGGGGCTAGGGTTTAGGCCTTCGGGCTTAGTTATGTTTAGTCTGCGGGCCATTCTTGGGAGTCTGTGTCACTTTAGGGGAGTACATGCCTGAATAGCTGCTTTGGCTTTGCTGCATCATGCTACAAGCAGGCAGGAATCTTACAAAACGAGTCAAATCTAGTGGTAACTTACAGGACAGCTAGATACAGCAAAATATAACCGGGTCTAACTTGAATAGTTTCCGACCTACTGCTACATGAATGTCCTGGCGCTAAACCGTGAACATATACCCTAGCATCTAATGGAGCACGTGTGGCAAATTGAAAGGTAATCCAGCGTAAGGGATGATGCTAAAGACTTTGCTGGTTTAGTCTTAAATGTGTTGCGTGGCTTAGGGTCAGGCTTAGGAGTTCAATTACGCAAATCTTGAACCCAAAATCCCATCGTGAGGTGTCTTGCTTGAAGATTCAGGGTTTAGGGTTTAGGTGCCGAGGCCGGCCCCAAGATTTCGTAAGATTCGCCTGGCAACCCCTCCCCACCCAAGCCATATGGGGGTTTCCCAAACAAAATTAGGGGTGCCTTTTAGGGGTCCCAATAATAAGGATTATAATATTTTGGGGTCTATCTATATTGGGGTCCCCTTATTTTGGGAAACTACCATATTAGGGTAGCTGCCAGAATACGAGGCCCCCATGTAGAGCCTGAAATACTACCCTACACCCAGGCGCAAACAGAGCTTTTGCCTCTGGTTTGGTACTCATCACACGTGCAGTGTTTGTCATAAATAGTGAGCTTTGAAGCGCAAGCTCATCACATAATCTCCACAAATGTGGAGGGGTGGGGTCAGTGCAAAGTTGAAAAGCTGAATAGCAAGAGGGTTTTCAAAGCCTTGTTTTGATTCATCCTTTGGGTACTGCCCCCACTCAGTAGCAGTGGGATAGTACTTGTACCGTGATTAATATGTAGCCATGATTACCACAAGAAAATCATGATTCACAGAACTTGGGCTGGAGGGACCGCCCAAAAAACAATCTGAACAGGTGCGTAGACAATGTCAGAGGACGATGTTCTATGGGGAAACGGCTTGAGGCACCGCATACTGTTAGCGGATGTGCTCCATACATTCCTGCAGTGAGTTATGCAATCCACACGGCCAAAAAATGAAGAACGTTTCCGCAGACAGAATGAGTAAGCACAACACCCCGAACCCTAAACCTCTTCTAGAAAGCATAGGATTTTTCATTCTGAGCTGAAAGAGCACATGTTGAGAGCAATGCTTTTGTGTTTCATTCAGGTGTCCAGTGTTGGGTCCAGCGGCGTCAACACAAGCAGGCTGAGGATTAGATGTTCCAGAACTGCCGGCGACCCATAATCCAGCACGCACGCCTCAACCAAAATCTCTTGTCTTAACCCTGCTGATATGAGCTACTGTCTAAACTCCTAGTATGCCCCTTTATAACCCCTATAGTAGTCCCCTACATAATCCCCTATATAACCCCTTTTAAGGAGTTTAGACTATAGCTCATATAGGGGCGAGAAGCAGAAGCCCTCCACCTCCATCTGGACCCTCGAAGTACCCTCTTTTCTGGCTTAATTGCCCACTATGCGGGGCCTACAACCCCGATTGAGGTACCACGAAGGTCTAGTAGGTGAATGACTGTAACATCAACCCTGTAAACCACTGTGTATAACGACGTGTCCATTAAAGTTTTCATTTTTCCCTTTTGATTCTGTTGTTGGGCACTAGGAAGGTCTCAACGGTAGCATGGGGAGGCTACAAGTCACCAATTTGTGGGTGTGGGGCTTCGAGTGCAAGGGTTTTACGTTCGGCTTTTGGGGCTTGGGATGATTCTTCTGTGGGCTTAAGGTTTAGGGCATGTCTGTGCTCTTTTCCCCTGAGCCTTGACGCAAATCGTTAGGGTCGGACTCCACGACAGGAGTCCTAGTTTCATGTCCCTGGTGTGTCTCTGTCAGAAGTATTCCGTCCTTACATAACCCTGGGTGAGCTACAATAAGCTGCTACAAAGAATTAAAGCCTAAGGGACATCAGTTGACGCCTCGTCGGAGCGCGACCGCGCGAACTCCTCCCGAAGAAGTTTTGCCTTCAAGCTTCCCGGACATCTCCAGTCTAGATGACATGCACAGTGCCCGGGTGTAAGGTTGAAGGTTGTGCCTTTAGCGTGTCCCCTTCGCGCATTTAACGTTAAAAAGGTGCTAGTTCTACTATTCTTCTTACCATGGGGCTATACATGTCATTTCTGACATGTGCGATTCTAAGAAACCTCCCTGCAAAAACAGCTCACCGACATAATGCGCATGTCTACAAGCGCTCCCCAAGGTTGAGAAAACCCTGTATCACAGAAGTCCAACATGGCGCCCAAATCACTCAACCATTTACCGACGGTTCTAGCCCCACTTAAGTAGATAGAATATGGCTTGGGTAGATTATAGTAAGATCCCCATATACCCTATAATCTACTTTAGGGGGAATATAGTAGGGCATGGAAGAACTGAAAACGAATTGGGGGATAATATGGAAGCTACAGAATCCATGCCGCCAGTCCTTACTTATTATAACAAGCAAGAAATAAATAACGGAGGCAGCTCGTCCAAACGAGGAGAAAATAGGTGCTTTTCGGTGGTCGGATCAAGCAAGTTTGGCTTTCGCTTCTGACATTTCAACCAATTACTCTACCTTACGGAGTACAGCGTCCGGAGTCAAAACCCGTCTACTTGATTTGGTAATATGACGAACTACAACCTCTCAAAAGGAGACGCCAGTCACAACATGTATTAGGCTGCTACGGCTTAGGGTTTAGGGCGTTCAAACCCTAAACTTACAGGGGCTGGGGTCACCAAATACTAATTTGACAATCCACCTCGGCTTGGATGTCTGATACGATGTCCACGCGCACTTCAGCTCTCACCTGCACATGTGGTTTCGCGGTTTAGTATTTACTTTCTAGTGTGAGCGGTCAGGGGTGAAGGTTTAAGGTTTTGGGTTCAGAGTTTAAGGCTTAGGGTCCGGGCCTTAGGGAGGTCGCGGTTTTTTGTTCGCCCACGTTCTGTTGCTGTTTGGGACTCTCCCTAAACAGGGCTACCCTCTACAGGGTCCGAGGAAGTGTCGCGGATGATGAAGTACAAAGTCAAAATGGTACCCAGTCCCAGCCACAAATTCTACAGCATAAGCATAGGCAGAGGACGTTTGCAGTCGGAAACTTGCATTACAAGTTGGAAGTTATCGAGAATTCCATTTCCGTGGCAAAGCACACACCTCTCAAACAAGTCACGTTTCTGAGGTGATTTTGTTGAACATCTGGCAGGGGTGGGATTTAAAGCATTTGCACGTAACAGAGAAGGCTTTCGTGTTGAGGGCTCCGGCATGCAGAAAGTGCTGCGCGTACGTTGTCTTGATATAAGCGCTTTCTGTACCTTTTACAGCCCAAGATGAACCCTTGAGGTGCTTGGGGCCTTTTTTCATTCAGGTGCATCGTTTGTGCAGTGTCAAGCAGCCTAGCAGCAGCCACTCATTCTGTCAACTCATAGCTGGGCGAGGTAGCGTCTCGTGATCGTGAGCAGCTGGGGAAGAGTTTTCTTCCCAGTGCCGCTGCAGAGATCTTGTGCAGGCCCAAGTGGCGGGGTTGGAACTGCCCTGAACATGGCTTCGAAGCGTAGCAGGAAATTAGGTCAGAAAAAACGCATAAGCAACATGGATTCTGCTAGCTTTTTGGATTATGGCGGTGTTAAACAGTGTTTAGGGGCTTTCACTTTGGCGTGCGCGCTCCACTTCTGTAAGCCCCAACCCCAACCCCCAAAAAAATGCTGCGCGTGGCAGTTGCTTCCAAAGAAGTGACTCCGAATCTCTGCAACGTCGCCGGAGTTGATCGACCCAATGCGGAGAAAGTATAGAAACAGACTAAGAGAGAGAGCAAAGAAAGTGGCATTCACGGCTCAGTTTGAAGCAGCGTGCTTCCGCAACAGATGCCAGCGATGCGATGCAAATGACACGGTAGCACGAATGCAACTTCAGTGTATGTTCTCATATACCTCCCCCCAGTTCATGTGCAGAGGTTGCAAGAAAGGCAAGTATTCAAAGCACAAACATATTGTTGCGCGACCATGTTTGTTGATACCCCGCTTCACACCCCCACCCTCGCACGCCCAACTGGATCTGACCCAGTAGCATAAGCATCCCTATGTAAGAAGACATGAACGTGAGCAAGACCTCTATAGACAGTATCCCTGGGGCTCTGACTATATAAATAATACCTACATTGGGCCCTAAACGCTATAAATAGTACCTACGTGGAGCCTTAGGGTATGGACTCGACAACTATAAGACCACAACATCACAAGCCCTACCATCCTCAAACTTAGACGAGACTCCCACCAAAGGCCCTACAGGGGTCTTTCCTGTCAACAGGATCATTTCTTGGAGAGTTGCAAAACAATCCCTTGATGCCCCCTGAAGGAGACGCGTTACCCCAAAACCCGCGAACCCTCCACGGTCCAGGTATGTTATATACCTACCGGCATCCAAGGGTGAAAGACTAGCAAGCAGTAGATAAGCAAAGCCACAATAACTTGTAACAGGTTTTCCTGGTGATGTACAGCAATGGGCCCTTCAGCCTTTCATCGCTAAAACCGATTTGAGGTTCATGGACACGACCACTTCAGATTTTTGCCACAGTGACCTCATGCCGAGGTCAACCCCGGACAAGCAAACATGGAACCACATATAAGGCCGGTTTAAAAACGCCGGGCAATGGTTCAAGGATTCCAGGCGAGTCTGTGGCGGTATTTCCGTCCGTAACATCACTACATATGCTCTTCGCCGAACCTTTGCACAATCCCTATAACCAATCTACCCTAAACCCTCAACCCCAAAACTCGAAATCCCAAGCCGTGACCCTTTGAAAGGGAGCCTTTTGGGTTTCAGAGTCCCCTATACAACGCTGGGCCTCCTCCGCAACGCTGCGGGTGATCTCGCTGCCCAGCGTCCTTGCCAGCACCTGGAGTCAAGCTTTGGGGTGTGAAGCCTTGCCTAGACCCCTAGACCCTGGATCCCTAGATCCCTAACCCTAGATCCCTACAATCTTAGACCCCTGGACAAAACCGGAGCCTAGCCTAGATCCCTAGAGCGCTAAACTCCAAAAAAGAGGTCACATCCCCAATCCCTGAACAATACACTCTAAGGCCTACAGCCTCAACAGTGCAGCCTAAACTCCAAACCCTGAACTGCAAACTGTAAACTCTACCCCTAAGCACTCAACAACAGTATTCAAGTCCTTCAGGACCCAAAGGCCTCAGCCTCATATGAGCAATAATCTAAACTCCGAATAGCCCCCAACTATTAGTCCCCCTTTTTTTCCCCTATAGAAACCCTTGCAAGGACAGGAGTTTAGACTGTGGGTCATACATCCCCAAGAATCTGTTCTGCCATTGCTATTGCCTTGGCCAATTGCTCAGGTACTTGTGCTTTATGCAACTCGGTCCTGTGAGCCCTGAACCTTTAAGCTCTGCAACCTATATAAACCCTAAACCCTAAACCATGAGCCCCTAGAATCCCTAAGCTCTAATCTCGAAATTCTAAATCCTGAAGCCAAGCTCTGTAGTGACACTGTCCCGTCTACCCTCCGGGTACCCTAACTAAAGCTTCCAAAGCTAACCCTAAAGGTTTAGGGTTTAGGGTAAACCCTACAACTATCCCCACGAAACCCTGGGCGCCTGCCCCGCATTCTGAGCGTTCTCACGCTCGTGTTGCAAGGCCTCCAAGACTTCCTGCACAAGAGCAGAGCACTGGAAATCAAGTTTTCGGGTTTAGGGCTTACATATATGAATCTATACAAGGGCGGGTTATGGGAGTTCAGGGATTAGGGCTTCAGGATTAAGGATTAGGGTCAGGTTCTTAAACTTGGGCTAGGGGCCTCAACCAGAACAGAAGGGAGTGACGGAACTGATAATGTTGGGGGAACCCTTAGAAGACCACGCCCTAGGCTGGCCCCCACTTGCGAATGCCGCCAGAAGTGTGCGGGACTAACCCAAACTAGATTGGTAGAATGCTGAGAAACTCCTAAGTAAAACAATCATGAAGTGCAAGGGCGGCACAAAGGAAGGTGGCTTTTCCTGATTCGGGGCCCTAGTTGTGAGTCCATTGCTTTTTTTAGGGCCGGGTATCATACTAGGCTATCCAAAAACTGCCTGCATAATCTAGCGGCCGTTGCTAGCACCCAACAAAACCCATAACCCTCATGAAGTCCTGGCGCAAGTTTTCCAGCTCGCAGCCAAACAGGTGCTCCAGCTGCGTGGGCATTTCCTTTGTTGGCTTAAGGTTTCGTGGCTACGAGTTTCGGGTCGTTGTCCAAAAAGAAACTTGGAAATGCATCATCGCCGTCTTGAGGTCATGTCTGCTTTATTGAAAAGGGCCGAGGACAGCGTACGTTCGGGGTCAAGCTCAGTGTGAAGAAGTCACGGCTCAGGTCTCCTCAAGTGTCCGTACCTTGCTGAAATTGAGGGTTTAAGGTTTAGGGTTTAGGGGTTAGGGTTCTGAATGTGTGGATAGCCGCTGGACTAACTCAGCGGACGCGCATTTCCTGGAAGTTAATTTGCAACCCTAAACCCTGAACCCTACATCCTAAACCCTAAACCCTGAACCCTAAGCCTAAACCCTTAGCCCTATTATGGAAAGTCAGCAACGTCATCTGATCCCCTCCCCCATGGCAGTTGCCAGAAACTTCCTAGCTGAAAGGCTGCGCGTGACAGGACTCAGTGTCTATCTTAGACTGTGGAAATCCCGTACCTTACTGGACCGTGTGACAACTTGTAAATTGTAAGTTATTCAATTATGAAGCTATATGAGCTATCGTCTAAACTCCTGGTCCCAGTATCCCCTTGCAAAACCCACATTACAGTCCCCTATACAATCCCCATATACAGACCCACTTCAAGGAGTCTAGACTGTAGCTCATATTGAGATGAGGAGTTTTTCGGCCTGAGCAATTCCGGACTGCAGGTTGCAGCATGAGGTGGCAAGGGCTGAGGAGTAGGGCCAAAACCCTTCACCTTGGGTCATTCCCCCTCCCAGTAACTGTCCTTAAAGGGGCCTTATTAAGGGGGTTCTTATAACTCCTCTACCCCATTGTGGTCACAGTTACTGTAAGGGGGAATGAGCCAACCTAAACCCGAAACCGTCTGAAACCCTCCGAGCCCCGAAGCCAACAAAAAATCAACAACAAAGCTCTCACACTCCACGAAAGGCTTCAAACACAAAATGCGAATCCCTGTGACTGTCTCAGTATTCAAAGGCCACACGGCTAAACTGACAAAAAAACACTAAGGGTTCAGAAGCCTAAGGAAAGTGCCAAGCTCGACCCTGCGTCCGTCAAACCCCATAATGTAGACCCCTGACTATGAAACCCCTCCCCTGAATAAGGGTTCTGAAAGGGATCCTAATATTAAGGCCCTTAAACGGAGGGGGTTTATTAATCAGGGGTCTACAAACCCTAAACTATCTTATTATAATCCCTATATTCCCCCCAGTGTTACCCCTATATTACACCCCTATATCACGTCTACATTCAACCAGAACCTCCAGACTCAACATCTGAAAGGAGGTCTCGCGATTTAGGGCTCAGGGTCCCAATGCTTCTGGTCCCCCTTAAGTAGATAGAATATGGGGTATATGAGGATCTTATCATAATATACAAAATTCCGTATTCTGTCTACTTAAGGGGGACTATGACTTCAGAACCCCGAATGTCTTAGCCGGGTATGAAGGAAGATTGGCAGGCAAACCATGCTTGAAGTTCTCAGGGCTTATAGGTAAGGGTGCGGAGAAGCGCAGATCTGTAAACTTTCAACCCTATGGTTCCCATGCTTAGGGTTAAGAGTTTAGGGTTAAGGGTTTAGGGCAAACTTAAGGGTTTAGGGCAAACCACAAATTCTGAACTTTAAGCTTTGAACCCTCCTGCCACACATGCTCGAGCTTCGTTGAGGCGGTCAACGCAGGATTGGATGGAGGCGAAGCCTTCGGCTGGTAAGGTCTAGGGTCTATATGGGGGTTTCCCAAATTTAGGGGTACCATTTTGGGGGTCCCAATACTAAGGACTATAGTATTTTGGGGTCTATATTGGGATCCCCTTATTTTGGGAAAACTACCATATAATCGATAGTCTAAACTCCTTGTATCCCCCTGCATAACATCTGTAATAATTCCCTGTAGAATCCCCTATGTAACCCCCTTCAAGGAGTTTAGACTATAGATCCTTTCGGGTTTAGTGCGGCTTTGGGGCACAGGGGTCGGGGATTGAAGGTTAATTTGGGGCATTGCTCGCACATGCCCTGCCAGGCTGCCTTTATCACAGAATCCACGATGACCCAGCTGCAATACCCTAAGGCTCCATGTGAGCTGTAGTCTAAACTCCTAGTATCCCCCTTAATAACCCCTATAATAGTTCCCCATATAATCCCCTATATAACCCCCCTTTAAGGAGTTTAGACTATAGCTCATGTAGGTACTATTATTGGGTTTCGGGCCCAATGTACCTGGGCTGAGGAGTTCAAGGTTGTTAGGGCTAGATTGGAGTTTGCAGATTCCGGGCAGGGTTTAGGGTTTAGGGTTGAGTTTTCTAGGGTTCAGGGCTTAGGAATCCCAAGCCCCGCTGGCGGGATTGTTGGATGAGCTGACACATAGGCCTAGACGCATGGCAGACTAATCATGCCATTCTTTCTAATTGCATATCCCTGCTATCTTTGTAAACCATCAACTTATGAACCCCAAAGACCTAACCCCTAACCCCTCAGCACTAGACTCCAAACCAAGACAGCCACTAAACAGCAAACCAGTCCCCGATATTATCCCTTATAACCCCCTAAGAAGTTTAGACCCTAAATCTTAAACCCTAGATCCCATAGATAAGTCCCTTTGAGGAGTTTAGATTGTGGTGCATCTGGAAAGCCAGTGGCCCAAAACAATGGTCTACTTTGCGCTAATTTCCGTTTAGGGTTTAGGGTTTAGGGTTCGGGTTACGGTTAAAATTGCCCGCCGTCTAAAAAAATACATAATCCCCAATGAAGACCCCTACAATCGCTTCATCATCCCTATACATCACTGGGGCCGAAGGTCTCAGGCCTCCCAATTTAAGAAAGCTCCATTGTGATTACCTAGGCTTGCCTCAAACCCCTAAAGCCCCGAAGCCCCTCAACCCTACAGTAAGCCCTAAACCTTAAACCTTAATCCCTAAACCCTAAGCGCTTAACCTTGTACCCCAAAGCCCTTAAAGTGCACTTGGCAAATGCTGTCCGCCTCGCTCGGAAGCCTCCAGGCGCGCTCGGATGTGAAGCTCCAGAGAGTCCAGGCCTTTCCGGAGACTCCTAGTAGCCTTAATTGGGGTTTATGATTTTTGGGTTAGGGTTTAGGGTTTAGGGTTTAGAGTTTAGGGATGAGGCCCATTGAGGCCCATAATGATGGCTACTTGGGCCAGAAGACAGGTTAGCTGAAGAGTCCATGCCTTTTGAAGTCCGGGATGGGGACCCTAGGGACAACGGGAACTATTGGGATTAAGAGGGGACTTCAGGGGGGGTCCTTACTAGGGATTCTGTGGGGGCATATTGACAATACGTTGTAAGGGCCTCACAACTACCCGAAAATGGGATCTGTATAGGTCCAATGAACTAGCACTTGGGCTACCATGACAATGTAGTTGGAGCCCA
The DNA here is from genome assembly GCA_905231905.1 of Symbiodinium pilosum. Taxonomy (NCBI): domain Eukaryota; class Dinophyceae; order Suessiales; family Symbiodiniaceae; genus Symbiodinium; species Symbiodinium pilosum. Next base: position 10,065 of record CAJNIZ010039502.1, on the reverse strand, counting down.
GGGAACTTTTAGGCCTCAGTATGTTCCAAGTACAAGGCGTGGGGTTCAGGATTGAGTCTCCTGGGGAGTACCGCAAAGAGTGCACACAATTGGGCTGCAAAGCCTCTGCTAGACGTGTTCGGGTTCAGGGTCAAGATTTCCGACTTTGGGGTCTGGTGGTTTTGCAGGGAGTGTGCATGGGCTCAGTTTCAGCGAATGAAGAAAACCCAACGCCTTTTGATAAGGACTATGCCCTTGCGACACCCGAAACCATGAAAGGGATGTGGTGGCGGCTTTCCGATCGACGGCACACGGGTGCATAATAGTGGTGTATGAAGCGCTAGGTGCCAGTGACATAGGTCTACGCTTTGCGCCAATTAATCCCTAAACCGAGCAGTGGGCGGTACTCTCACCTTTGCCCTAGTAGTTTCCTAGTCAAACAAGGGACCCCTCGGGACCCTAAAGGTATGATGTTTGTATTCAAGAGTTCTAGGGGAAGCAATTCAAGATTCAAGAATCTAATGGTCACTGCTATTCCACCTGTCCAAACTCTCAGCCCCGCTTATATATGTTTACCACACGCAATTATTCAGATGCGTTTTACATACCAAAAACCTCTCTATAATCCCCAAGAAGGACCCCGTCATCCTTTTTGTCGTCCCCAAAGCTTGCTGCGGTCCCTGAGGGCATCCTCAATGTAACAAGATTGTCGCAAGGCCCGTCATGTACCTGCCGGGAAAGTATGAGAGCATCCTTGGAAATCCTTGCAACAAGGCTGAGACTGGGGGTTCAGGATAGTTGGCTGAAAAGTACGCCAATCCTTAAGCCCTGAGCCCTGAAGCCCTAAACGCAAGCCCTGAACCCTAAACCCAGATGTCGAGATGCGCAGAGCAAGACACTCGATGGTGATGTCCTCGGCGCTGCTGCCCTTGCCGCAATGACCATATTTTGGGATACTATGGTACCCAATGTAGAGTAAGGTTATATCCTCCTTTTGGGGTATAGTACTTCATATGAGGGATATAATTTTTACTGGATTTAAAGACCAAAAAACACTACTTGCAGGATTTTTGTTTGGAAGCCGGGCCGGCAGCTGGGGGCATAACCTAAATCCCACCCCTGGGGCTCTGACTGTATAAATAATACCTACATTGGGCCCTAAACCCTATAGATAGTACCTACATGGAGCCCTAGGGTACACCCTTAAGCCCTATACTCCCAAAGACGGGTACTGAAAAGGTCCGAAAACCGTGGGTTTGATTGCTAGTTTTTGTGTTTGGGAACTACAATATCAACAGCGAAGTAGAACATGAAAAGGAAATCGGGCTTCGTCAGAGCTCCAACAAGCTCTTGGTCTTGGGTGTAGGGTTTAGATGTTTTGCACAGCTATACGAAGACCATATCACTCGATGGAGGAACACACCTTTCCACCGTACTAAGATATGTCATGCAGGTGTATCCACAACTTGACTAACCCCTTACATACACAAACACAATCCTTTATTAAAACCTCTAGAAGAGCCCCCCCCCCCCCCAATTTCTGGACAGAGTTGTGTGATTTCAGGAATACCCTAAAATCTAAACCTGGGTTCTTGTTGAAATACAAACAAAAAGATCTTTTCTAATTGATATTGTGCCCAGGTATCCATGAAAATGTAAATTTTTGTTCTACAAGAGCCCAGAAACCCCTAAACCGCTAAACCCTAAACCCTAGACCCTAATATGTACACAGTATCGTACTCTATGGGGATGCAGAACTCTCTGGGGATGGGATCCTCCGAAACAGCCACCCCAAAACCTAAAAAGGCTCGGGAAGCGATCCATGAAGAAACACATCTCAGAGTTTAGGGTTTTTGGGGTTTAGGGTTTAGGGTTTTTGGGGGCTAGGGTTTGGGGTTTAATGAGGGTTTTGGGGGTTAGGGTTTAGGGTTTCGGTCGTGCTCATGGAGCCGTACTACTATGTATCAGAGCTTCAGGATTTCAGGGTCTATGTACTCACACCGATACCTATTTACACTTCGTCTAGAGGGTCCTTCTCGCATGTCCCGGTGAACGATGGAGCGCTACAAAGAAAACACCTACGTGTAAGCCCGGCATGATTCCCAGTCTTTACTAGCGGTGCCTACGATGAAAAACATGCGTTACTTCAGAAATTTTAAAGGTGCTTCTGTCTGGACAAATCACTTACAATGCCCACCCCCTGATAAGACCCCCCGCCCCTGTCAGAACAAATATTCCCAACATCGTATCCATACAATGACGCAATGAGGGAGATCTTCGTTATCAGGGGCATGGCGGGAGTTTATCATCACGCAGGGGGAGGGGGTCTCTAACCGAAAATCCTTAAACCAAATTTCTTTGTGCTGGGCCTTTGCGTGAGACGCTGGCGCCACCGTCGCAGCCATGCGCTGCCGAGCAGCCCAGAACTCCTCGCCGAATTGGTTTCAGGATGATGCGGACTTGGGCCGCCGCATAGACGCATGAACTACCCTGTAAGAATCCCTAAGCCCCGGATCCTAGGATCCATGGTTTAGTGCTTGGGATCTGGACTTTCAACCCACCACCTGAAATTGAGGCCAGGGGATGTCTTTAGACCGGGGTGACCTCAAGCTTTATCATACCTCTAGATAAGTCCCTAAGACAGAGTGTTGATACTAAACATCCTGAATGACCTTGAGATACCACCATACCATACAATGGTTTCACAGGATGTTCTGGGTCATGCAAAATTGTTATTATCAACCGCATGGGTCGCCATGAACTGCTAGACATAACTTTTAAAAACGATTCCCAAGACCCTTGCAGGTTGAAACATGTTGTTGGCATTGTCATTGCACGGGCACCATCTAAGGCCTTCAAATGTTAACCCTACCCTAAGCCCTACCAAACTCTAAACCCAATAATATTGGGAAACCCATGAACACCTGCCCTGAAAGAAGAAGGTTCCCTGACGTCGATCCAGTAAGCCCTTGCTCATCACAGCAAACCCAAAACCAATCCCCTGGCTAGTCATACTTACTGGTGGTTAGTGGGGACTCAGGGGAGTAGAATCCAGATATGACACATTCCCTTATTCCCTACTAACCTCAGCAGTCATAAGTCTCCTTTCAACAAGGATGCTTCTCTGTGGCCTCAAAAGCCTTCTCCCTGAAGCCTTAACGTCGGAAGAACCTCGAAAGGGAAAGCAAGGTTGATACTGGAGTCCCCAAAATTAGGGGTTTCTGGGGTACCTATCATAAAGGTTATAGTATATTGGGGTCTATTTGTAGTTCTTTTCTTGGGGGGAAACCACGATACTGCAACCCCAAAATGGGCCCTGTCGTCGGTTTAGGGTTTGAGGCCTGACGTATCAAGATTCTTATGTACAACAAGCAACATCGGTGACTCCTTTAGAACCCCCCATTATCCTAATATATCCCCAATATATACCCTATTATGCTATAGTAGTTTCCATCTTCTTTTCCATTATCCTAATATATCCCCAATATATACCCTATTATACTATAGTAGTTTCTACATATCCTTACGTACGTCATCTTACTCCTCAGGTTTCACTGAGTTGGAAGAAATCAATCTAGAGTCAGCAAAACACACATGAGCTATAGTCTAAACTCCTAGTATCCCCATTAATAGCCCCTATAGCAATCCCTTGTATAATCCCCTATATATAACCCCCCTTTAAGGCGTTTAGAATATAGCTCACATGGCTTGAGGATTAGACTAGAGTTGAAGGCTAAAAGCTTTGCATGTAGAGCTTACTTTCAAGAGCCGTGCTCTCGAGGGCAGTATTCTGGTGTCTACATTGGGGTTCTCCTTGTTTATGGAAACTATCTTCGCCGTCTATAGTATCAACCTATGAAGGACATGGAGGGGACCAGTGTGGATAGTGTTGCCCCCACATGGCTCTGTGATGATTCTGAATCCATCATGCTAAGGGGGTGTGAAAGGCTTTGCAAGGATTACGTGACAGGTTATAGGAAAGAAGCTCAAAAGACGCTTCGGAAGGACCCCTGTACTCCCTTTACGATCCAGGACTCTCTCTCACCTGAGGATTCTATAGGAGCAAAAAGAGGAAAAAATCCGTATCCCTACTGTCCCTACCCCGCACAGCTGCCTTTACCTCAAGCAGCTCGCAACTCGGTCCTGCTGCTGGTGCCCAGTGTCCTCCAAATACCTTAGTAGCTACATACTTGTGCCAATTTCCCAACATTGTGGGTTTAGGGCCTTCCCGGCCCCAAACTAATATGGAGCCCCGAAACAGGCGTATATCTTTGTAGACTACTTGGCGCTCAGAGAGAGAGAAAGACCTAAACTCTTTCTCTCTCTCTCTCTCTCTATATATATATGTATAAATATGTATATACGCATATATATATATATGTTTAGTAACCCTTTAGATGGATCTCAGAGTACTCGATGCATGCAGAGCCGCGCCCGAGCATCTGCCATTGCTCGGCCAAGCTCTCGACGCACTGAGGCCTCAGCCGTGAAGTTTCGAGGGTTCAGGTTATAGGGTTCAGGGGAAATTTGGCACCAGCCCTTTGCCACAATTTGGGATTCAGAGGTTAGGTTCAGGATTGAGGAAACCTGGCACACATTTTGAGGATCCATGTAACAGTGTAGGGGAGTTCTATGATGCCGGCTTTAGCTTAGACAACGTGAGTCGTATCCAGTCCTGACGCAGCTTTTAGGTCTAGGGTTTAGGGATCATTTTGCTTGTCGCTCATCAAGGAATACATAGGACATATTCCAGGGTTTGCACTCGCCCAAGCCAACACTGCAGAACCCGACATTTGCCCTCCTCAGGGTCCGTTACAGTGCAGAGCAAAGTAGACACTATAACCTGGATCCATGAATGGATCCTTTCGGGGGAAAATCCTTACAACTGGGTTGATATTCTTTCAGGGTACATAAAAAGACTTTCATTTCGAGAAAAGCACAGGTACGGGAATCCTGAAAGAGCAATCTCAAACGTAATATCCATGGCTCATAGGGTTTAGAGTAAAAGGCTCTAGATTCGGCTTTAGACTCGTGTCTCAACATGAGCACTGCATGTACGTGTATACGTGTATATGAGTATATGTATATATATATATATGGAGTCTTCTGAAAATGCACTATGCGCACACACAGACAATGAATGGTCCTACCTACTGAGGCTGCGCGGTACATACAATCTGCCCCATCAATGACGCACAGAAAACAAAGGCCCCGAAACCCTAAACCCTAAGCCCTAATCCTAGTGAGTGACTGGGCGCCCCTTCTTCTCCATAATTATACTGCCCACCTAGGTTCACCTTGGATTTGGGTCACTTAGGGTTCCTTGGAGGGGATTGGCGGTAAAGTATAGAAGGGTAGGAGAACTTGTGGCCCATTCACTCCTTTCTTCGGATCTTCCTTTCTTCCCCTGGGGCTCTATCTCTATAAAATAATACCTACATTGGGCCCTAAATCCCATAAATAGTACCTACATGGAGCCTTAGGGTTCCTTCATTCCTTCATGCCTAGACCTTAGGGCCTAAACCCCAAACTGCCTTTGGGACCCATGACCGACATATCCTTGCGGTCCTTCTGCACCATCTCTCAGAGCTTTCCGTACATGGCAGGACCCATAATGTCGAGGTCTACTTGAGGTAGTCTATCCCCAAGGCTCCATGTAGGTACTATTTACAGGGTTTAGCGCCCAATGTAGGTATTATTTCTATAGTTAGAGCAACAGGGTATGTCATAACTGTACAAGGCATCCGGCACCATAGTATCAACGTACTTATGACGACTTCTCCCTGATTTGTGGCCCCTTTGTAACCCGTGTCCGTTGCATTTACGCTTTTGTCACGGTGAATCTGCAGTATTGGGTTGTGGGCCCTTAGAGTATGCTTAGTCAAGCCGACCTCAGCACGACGGGCGTCTGCGACGACGCGCTTCAGCTGCGCCTTGCGCTTTGGTTCAAAAATGATTCACTTATGAAGGAGAAACAAAAACACACAAGAAAGGGGAAAACCATGAAACATTTGGGGCTTCAGGGACTGGACAAAAAATGGAAACTACTAGATGGTTGGGAGTTAAGTAGGGCTACAACAATGGGATCCATTCCTCCGTTCCCTACTAAATACAAGTGATGAGGAGGGGGAGCGTCGGTAGCAATGGCAGAGGTACCTCTGTCTGTAGTCTCCTTAGACCTATAACAGATTGTTTCTAATATTGTCTTTTAGGATAAAAAATGGGTTATACTCTATATTTAAATACAGTTTCTAGTAATTCCTTCGGCTTATACGATAACACAAGTTCAACATATTTCCCAAGCAGACTACAGCTGTAGGGAGACTTTCAGCGCGCCAAGTTTGTTGTCTACACCTTGGGGTCTTGCGTCAGGCTACCTCCAAGCAAATCTTGCGCTAGACCGATTCGCTTCTTGCTGGGATTTGTTCGTGGTGCAGACATGCATATGGGTAGTTCCCAAAATTAGGGTCCCATTTTGGTACCTCTAGATATTAGGTGCACATATATAATCTACAACCAAAAGGGGCCCATAATTTTGAGAACAATATGTTTGCATGGAAGTTTTCACATTTCATGAAAGATGGGACCTTGAAGTGACCTGTCGGAATGCGAACTTCTTAGAAAGGTCATGAAGTAAGCAGGGAAGTCTGGGGCCTCGGAAGTGGGCTTCTGGGTTACCTTTCTCAAGACGAGGCTTTTGGAAATTAACGCTATCTTTATGGTGCTGATGCAAACTGAAGCAACCTTGTGTGCAAGGCCCGAGTTGAAGCCAGGATCGAGTCGATGGACTTTCGTGCTCCCGGCCGTGCGGACTTCTCACGGTACATGCTTTGGGCACTGCCCTCTTCACCGCTGCCCTTCACCAAGTGGCACCCCTAGTAAGGGTTAACCCTTAGGTACCTACAATGGGAATATACCGGAATCCCAAAGGGTTAAGGGCCTAATATCCAAGCTAAGTCCCAAGGAGTTCAGTAATGGCATTCTGGTAATCCTTGTCCTCCAGAACTGAAGGAAAACTTGACCTGTGCCGGAACACCCATCATTGTGACCCATTACCCAGACCCCCTAAAGGCTCCAAAAAATAGAACCTCCCAATAACCCCCTACTTTCCCCAATGTAGTCATGGGGGGTCCTTGTAAGGGGTTCCGTTGGTTTGGATCTTTTAGGGGGTCTGGGTGGCCTAAACCCTAAACCCTAAACCGTGTGGCTAATTGCCCTCACTTGTTTGGGAAATAGCAGGCCCAAGAGGCAACCTCTGCAAGAATCAAAATTTGTGGGGGTCTCCAAAATGGGAATTAGGGGTACCTTTAAAGGGGGATACAGGCGTAGGGGTTATGTAAGCTATATATGAGCTACTATAGTCTAAACTCCTAGTATCCCCCTTAATAACCCCTATAATAATCCCCTATATAATCCCCTATATAACACCCTTTGAGGAGTTTAGACTATGGCTTTTATAGAGGTGCTATATAAGGGTCTATGTAAGGTTTACGTTTTAGGGCTTTCAAAGTGAGGGTCCCTTTGGGAGTTCCCATAAAAAGGATTGCAGTATATCGGGGTCTGCGCCCGGGGTCTATAGTGAAGGCAATTTTTTGTAGGAAGCTACCATGGTTACGGAAGGACCTCATGGAGAGGTGCCAGAGTCGCACCGAACTTTGCAATCCACCTGCCTAAACCTCGACAGTCTTTACAAATTGTTCGTGTTGTTTTTTTATTGGATCTGGCCAGTCTTTCACCTACCTCCGAGGCCCAAGTGGTACTGTCATGAGCTAGGAAGGCAGTGTACCCGAAAGAGACTACATTAACTTACTATACCTAAGGTGGTGCCCTACCTAGATAATAAGCACCCCACCGCCCCTAAGAGGTAGCATCCACAACGCTAAACATGGATCAACAGGGTTGGCCCCTAAAACCCTTTGAAACATATTAGTATATAGGGTCCCCTATTAAAGCCATTAGGGAAAACATTAAATATCCCAGGGGCCTACCCAGTCAAGGACAGGTAGCTGGCAACCCGACCTCCATGTTTCTCGCCGCTGCCTCATTGGACTTTGCAATCAACAGAGTATCGCATTTAGAGGTTAAAGGCGGTTAGGGGTCTGGGGTCATTGATCTGCGACTTCCCCCTCTGTCATGCCAGGCTACCCAGGTACACCCCCCTTTTGATTTCAAGAACGAACACCAGACATCAGGCTGAGCAAGGGTCGATTCAGGGGGGACTTTCTTCAAGGAGGAGCACGTCGAGGGAAGTGCAGAAAGAGTTTAGGCTTTACGCAAAAAGTTTGTTCCCCACTTGCGCTTTCAGGGAACACGGACACCTTCTGCCCTTTTGGAGGTGTCATTGTGAAGGGAGCCAGTGCATTGAACTATTTCTAGTATCACTACAGAGAAACCCTATATACCCTATATAACCCATTATAATAGTTTCCATGTTCTTATCCATTATCCCCATATAACCCCAATATATCCCCTACCCTAAACCCTAAACTCTATGTAACCCTAATATTACCTCAATGTAAGAGATTACAAGAGTACCCCCCCCCCCAAAGGTAACCCCCCAGATTTAGAACCCTATTAGGCGTCATAAAGCCCTATATATCCTTATTAGCTCCTTAAACCCTGGGGCGGGTACCTTTGGGGGGGGGGGGGTACTAGTGTAATCCCTTACAACGGGTAATTTGCGACCCAGTGGTTGCCCGGGGTGGGTAAAGGGCAGATCCTGGGCAGTTACTTTGGTAGGTAGATTCATTGAAGCCACAATCTTAACTCCCGAAAGGGGGGTTATATAGGGGTTTAGGGTCTAAACTCGTTTAAGGGGGTTATATAAGGGATTATGCAGGGGACTACTGGGGATTCTGAGGGGGATGCCAGTTCAGACTATGGCTCATTTGGCATGTTCATCCACGCCGGAGTTTTCGTTGCTTCGCCCGTCAACCCGAACGTAATCTTACCTTCCATTTCCTGTTCCAAGTTATCTCTGATGCCCCATAACCCTAAACCCTCAACCCAATTCCCTACTGCCCGACGCGTCAACGGCACAGGCGGAGTGTGAAGCTGCCAGAAGGCATTTTGGTACTAAACCAAGGCAACAAGAGGAATTCGAGTATGGCAAGCCCTTGATTGTTCAAAACCCATTATATATAGTAGTTCCCATATACCCCATATTCTATCCCTAAACCCTAAACCCCATATAAGCCACTGTAGTAGTTTCTATTTTCTTTTCCAATTATCCCCATATAACCCCAATGTAACCCTCATATCACGCCAACGGGTAATTTACAACCAAGTGGTTGTACTGGGTGGATAAAGGGATGTAGTGTTACAGGGCACAGAGTTCGGAAACTTATCGGCCTTTAGACTAAGACGTAGGGCTTACAAAGATTTGTAGGTTATCCCTGAGGCTCCATGTAGGTACCATTTACAGGGCTTAGGGTCCAATGTGGGTATCCCTACGGGCCCAAGTACCTAATAATCATATACTGTTATCATATACTTACCCAAAACCTGTACTATAATTACCATTACCCAAAACCCAAGTACCCAATTATTAGGTACTTGGACCCTGTGGGTATTGTTTATACAGTGAAAGCCCCAGGGTATGGGATTAAAAGGGTTGTGCACGGTATAAGAAGAAGAGGATGTCCAGGTGTAGGGATTAGGGTTTAGGGTTTAGGGTTGACATGAGCAGGAGACCTGCACCTACAAGCTGATCTAAATCAGAAGTAGCCCCATTCATGTCTGCCCATCAGCCCCCGGGCGCCGAAAAGTGGCGACAATCTTCATAGTAACCGAGAGGCTCTGAATCTCAAGCCTGAAAGTCAAGCTCTGAACCCAAAAGCCGTGACGGAACTCTAAACCTGAAAGCCCAAACCCTATAACTTCCAAAACCTGAAGCCCTCGACATCAACGACATCTCATACCTGAACCTAAAAAAACTAGGCATGTTTGCAGGGTTCAGGGTTCCAACCCAAAACCCTAAACCTTTGCATTCAGCCTAAACCCAGGTTTCAATCTTAAATCTTGAACCCTTAGGTAACCCTAAACCCTGGGGCTCTAACTAAATAAATAAAACCTACATTGGGCCCT
>CAJNIZ010039491.1:44584-54821 GCA_905231905.1 Symbiodinium pilosum | reverse complement strand
GTTTAGGGTTTAGGGTCTGGGTAGGGTTCAGAGTTTAGTGTTCGTGGCTTGAGGGCACTGAGCAAATCTGAAAAGTTGCTCTTCGACATTTTCACCAAGGGGCCTGGCCGTGCGAGCTACTGAGAACGCAAATCTCCAACCCCAAGCCACAAAATGCTTCGGGTTTAGGGTTTAGGGTTTAGGGTCCTCTGCGCACTAGCTCATTAATTTCAACCCACCACCAAGCAGACTGATTTCACCAGGATCTAGGTACCCCAGAAGTGTCCTTTGTCCCTTTGCATTTTGGGGTCTCCTTATTCAAGCTGAACACAAGCAAAAATCAGGTACCCTTGTTATGCAGGGGTTACTGGAGAACCTAGATACCACAGAACGAGGCGGACGCGCTGCGCCCCCATGAGATGAACGGGCAGAATGCTGGAGTTGAAAGAAGCCAACGCCTCATACTGGCTTACAGCCTGGGAAAGTCCAGACCAATGTCCTCAAATCGTGAACCGTTATTCTCCTAATCTCAAACTTTAAAGCCGTTTAGTCTAAACCCCAAACCCAACACCCGGAAGTTTACACCCTAAACAAACCTTCACGTTTAGGGTCTAAGAGGTTCATGGTTTAGGGAGGTCCATAAGCGTGGACAATATCAGGACTTCTCGCCCGACCTCGGCCCTAAGGGTGGTTCACATGAGCTACTGTCAATATTCGGCTTACCACGGGCCATGAAGGGCTGACAAAAGGGTCCCTTTGGTAGGCTAGATCGTCCCACAATGGGAACCTTATTTTATTGGAACCATGAATGCTTGTAATCTTCAGAACTCCTGTAGGGATGAAAAGACAACATATGAGCTATAGTCTAAACTCCTTAAAGGGGGATAATATGGGGGATTATATATGCGACTACTATAGGGGTTACTAAGGGGGATACTAGGAGTTTAGACAGTGGCTCATATTATAGAGGCCTGATGAACCACCAGTACAATGATGGTTGTATATTCCTTGTGGAATGCTGGTGTTCTGGCACAGGATACCTTGAACAGACCTCAGCATGATACTGGTCACTACTCAGAACGATCCGTCTAAAGCCTTACGACCACCCAGTTCTCATGTCATTTTCCAGTTGTCCATTTTTTTGGAGGGCGTGCTTAAATACATGCTAAACCCTAAGCCCTAAGACTCCTACAACCCCTTTCAACGGAACATACTAGCGGCAACTATGTAGGCCTCCAACCTAACCCTAAACACCAAGCCCCGTGAATTAGTGCAGCTTTGCCACAGTTACCCCCTCCTTCAGCCTAAACCCTAAACCCTAAACCCTAAACCCTAAACTCAGGCATTGGCTGATGCAGAAATCCAGCTGGCTATTGTCGACCAGCGGGGAGTTGCAGCAGGCTACCTGAAATCAAATGAGCTATAGTCTAAACTCCTTAAAAGGGGCGTTATATAGGGGATTATATAGGGTTATATAAGGTTATATAGGGTTTAGGGATTTAAGGTTTAGGGTTTAGGGTTTAGGGTTTAGGGTCTAAACTCCTTAAGAGGGGGTTATATAGGGGATTATTTATGGGACTGCTATAGGGGTTAGTAAGGGGGATACTAGGAGTTTAGACAGATCTTCAAATAAGGGTTTAGGGTTCAGGATCCCTTTGAAGAGTAGTTATTGGGGGTACATTGGAATAAGATAAGGTTTGAAGTTCGCCTTGAAGCTTTCGGCCGTGGTGTTTAAGGTTCACGGTTTTCGGGTTTAGGATTCAGGGCTTATGCGCTTGAGGGTGCTGCAACGCGCTGACCCACGCATTTAAACTCTTTAGGCTTTGTCTCGAGGGGTTCAGACGGAGTAGATTCTTTATGACAGATGTTTATTCCTTTTTTTTAGCATGCTTATGGCAATTGGTTGTGGTCATTACCACCGTTGCTAAGTATTATGGTGGAGCGCTGAGGGCACACCTTATTCCCTTGGAAGCTTAAACAATCCCTGTAACCCTAGTCCCGAATCCCTGTAACCTCAACCCTAATCCGTGTAACCCTAATCCCTGTAAGCCTAAACCCTAAACCAGAATCCCCGTAGCCCTAAACTCTAAACCTACATGTATTCCACGGATGGCTCGATGAACTGGGAAGCAGACGGGAACGCAAGGTGCGATGTAGGAGCCGGAATGAGTACCAAGACTAACCCGCGGCTTAAGATTTAGGGATTATGGTTCATTTGGGATTTAGGCGGGTCAGGGGGACTTAGTAAGTAGGTTAAGTAGGGTTATCATATGGGTCATGGGGGTTATAAGTCTACTTACTAAGTCCCCCTTACCCTCCAAGTACTCCGTCATAATCCCTAAATCGCAGTAGCATCAACTACCCCACATCCCTGTTCCAACGTTTGACCTGCGCCTGGGGTATGATGTGTGCAGATTAGGGGAGAGGGTTTGGAGTACGAAGGCTAGACCCCAAATTACACCTTGTAGAGTTTGAAGGCGAAATATACCCTAAACCCCAATCCCCAAACCTTGAAACCTAAACCCTAGTCCCTGAATCCTAAACCCTAATCCCTAAACCCTAATCCGTCAACCCTAATCCCACCCTGATTCTTAACCCTAAACCCCATAGTGTAAAGGTGTTACGGCTAGGACGACTCCAGGTTGGGATTTTAGTATGAGTTTGCTATCGGAATCCACCACAAAGGCCAAGCCAGGGTTCTGCCCAAACCTTATGTAATGAGCCCCCAATTTCCGTTTCATTTTCCATGTGATTCTCCCTTACTCCCTACCATCTCTGGCATCTAATTGTCGCCTTCCCTACACCCTGAACCCCGAATCCCTGAGCACTAAATCCCAAACCCCTAAACCCTAAACCTCAAACCCTTACACCCTAGACCTTGAACCCTAGACCCTTAACCGTGCAACAGGGGACTCCGCTGCTGATGCTGCCCCAGATAGGCACTCCGGACCCTTCCACAGCTGAAACCTTCTGGGGAGCTTAGGTTGAGGGTTCAAGGTTGGGGGCTTAGGGTACAGGAGCTTAGGTTTGAAGGTGTGGAGTTTGGGGTCTAGGGTGCTTGTATATAGGGTTGGGGGCGGGGGGGTGACTTGATCTTGGTTCGTGGACCGACTGTTGGGCAGTGTGTAACAGTACACCCAACCCCCAACCCTAAACTCAAAGCCCTAAACTCTGGATTTGTCACAAGTCTGCCTGACATATACAAGGGACCCCAGAAGCCCCCTGAGTCCATACCACCCAGACCTCCAACCTATGAGCTCACAACGAGGGTTTAGGCCTTAAGATTTAGGGTCTAGGATTTAGGATTTACAGTCTACGATTAAGTGTTCAGGGTTGAGGATTTAGGGTCTAGGGTTAAGTGTTCAGCGTTTAGAACTTAGCGCTTAGGCTTTAGGGGGCTTACACAAGCCCCCAAAGAAGGATAGATAGCTGGTCCAAGTAGATCTGTGTCGCTGCAAGCCTAAACCCTACCCCCTGAAACCTGAAGCCACTGAAGCTGCAGCAGAGGAATCCAAGGCGTACCGCCTAAGACTGTCCAAATGGTATCAAGGCACGTTCGACGCAATCACCAACGCACTATTATGGTTTCTGCTGCATGTCGTTGTCTCAGATCCCCTCTGCGTCACTTCTTCGCGTTCGTTCAACAAGGGCAGCCAAAAGAAGAGACAATCAAAGCTTTGATCACAGAGAAGCTCGACCAGCTGAACGATGAGTACATACTCCTTCACAGAAACATGGCGGATATCATCAAGCGGGCAATGGAACTATCCGGCTGCGACACAGCTTTCGCGGATGACCCGGACACGGTGCATGCGCTCCACGTTGTAGCTCGCAAGCTGTGTTTCCAGCAATGGGCATCAGATAGAAGACTACTGAACCCCTGCCTATGTAACGCCTGTCACCATTAATTATATGTCCCTTTATAACAATTCATTTTCCTACTGTATGTGTATATCTACACACACACACACCCGCGCACACACACACACACACACCTACATAAGGGTTTAGGGCTCAGGAACATATACGGTGTACATGGGTGTGTATAGGGATTGTATAGGGCTTCTTGGTCTACGGCTTCAGGGTGTGGAGGTGCGCTGTACTATACTTCCAGTAACAAAAATGCGCTGGCGTTGCACAAAGCGCCTCACACCATACTTCTAGTTACAGTAAGGTTATATTAGGTTGCTGTTAACAAGCTTAAATTAAGCTACCATAATATGGATATGTGGTAAAACTAGGGTTTGCTTATCATAGTAAATCATAGTAACTTACGTAATGTAAGTTCCATAAAAGCAACCCAGTATATGGGTATAATCTTCCTAATTAATCCACGGATCCAATGGTACAGCTGTCAAATTATCAGATTCTTGTCTCAGAGGGGTTTGGGGCTAAGGCTTTCCTGGGGTATTCTGAAGGATGCTATAGCCATACACACTCAGCCCAAACCCCTGCACTCCAAACAAAGCGTTACACCCCAACCCCTTAACCCCAACCCCCCCCCAAACAGCATGAGCCACCGAACATTGCATTTAGGGTTTAGGGTTTTGGGGTTTAGCCCTAAACCCTTAAACCCGAAACCCTTAACCCCTAAGCCCTGTTGGGAGGCTGAAGAAGGCGCAGAAGGCGCTGGACAAGCTGAAGACATCCATCGAGAACAATTCCTTCCGCCAGGCAAGCTGGTCAATTCCTCAGCGAGCCCCATATCAGCTAGGGTTTTGGTCTAAGCTCCTTAAAGGAAGTTATATCGGGGATTACAGAGGACTAGTAGAGGGGATATGAAGGGGAATACTTAGACTATGACTCGTATAACTTACTTGGAGGATCAGGGGGATTGTGAGGGGTTTTCCAAAATTGATTACGGGAATTATGGATATTGGTCTTGCGGGGATGGCACAAATAGTATAGTCCCTACTCAAACCCCGGTTTAGGGTTTGTAATAATGTGGTAGTTTCCATTTTCCTGTCGATTTCCCAATTTAGGGATCTTTGTCTCCCTGTGGCCCAGCAGGGCTCAAAAGAACAGACGCGGGGGTTGAGGGTTTGGCATTTTAGGGTTTCAGCTTTTGATCCGCTTTCCCCTAGGGATCCAAATAGCCCAATGTAGGTAATATTTACAGACTTTAGGGCCCAATGTAGGTAATATTTGTGTACATGGATTTCTAGGGTTCTATTTGTGGATGAAATGAGCCGATGATAGGAGCTCATTGAGGATGGGTTCAGAGATTGCAGGGCACACTTTTCCACGGAGGTTTCTGCTCTCATCTGCCTCAACCCTAAGCCGTGAGGCCTCTTTCCTGCCCCCTAAACCTCAACCCCCAACTTGAACCTTGAACTCCAAGCCCTAAAATCCCACTCCCCAAACCCAAAATCCAGCAATTAACGTTGGACCCAAACTTTTAAGCCTAAACGTCCTAAAGCCTACATAGTCACCCCACACCCTATGCCCTAAACGGTAATCCCTCAACCCTAAATCCTAATCTGTCCCGGGTTTAGGGATTGGGGAGTTTAGGATTTAGGGTTTAGGATTTGGTAGTTTCCCAGAATAAGGGTACCCCAATATAGACCCCAAAATACTATAATCCTTATTATTGGGTCTCTCAATAAGGTATCCCTAATTTGGGGAAATCCTCATTTAGGGACTAGATGAATATTTGTTTGCAGTATTCGGGGGTGCAGGGTAGTGGCAACCTGCTGAGCTACGATATGTGCGACGCAACCCTTAAGCCTGGTTTAGGGTTTAGGGTTTAGGGTTAAATCCTAAACTTCGCAAAAACTAACAGCTTCAACCCTGGACCCTCAGCGCCTAACCTTCATCATGATGGTCGTCCGTGGCGATTTTTTCAGCTACAGTCTAAACTCCTAATAGCTCGAATGAGAAGCAGGTGTTTTGTGGAGGCGAGGCAGTTTAGTGATTGATATCAAAACCGCTGCGTGGCTGTGAAACACTTTCTACCACGGTGATTATGTTGTTCTAGTATACGAGTTTAGGGATTAGGGTTTATGGTTTAGGGCGGGAGTCATGTAGACTTTCGAGTATCAAGCGTAGACATGCCCAAGCAGGAACTGCACTTTCCTCTGGTGTTCGCTCAGTAGCGATACTGCTCCCAGTTGTTAGCAGCTGGATGTTTTTGCAATATAGTTATATAGAGCCCTTAGGACCCCTATCATAGACCGTTACGCGAAGCTCTAAACCCTAACCCTATATAGAGCCCTTAATTTGATCCCTACTATAGACTGTCCAGGGGTGGAGGCAGACCACCAAGAAGAGCCCTTGTATTCGTCGGCACACAAGGGATGAAAGCGAGTCTATAGAATCCGGGCTACTGGCCGAGTTGTGGGTTTAGGGCTGCTTGTTGGTGACCCCCTACTTGGAGGGCCAGGAGGACTAAATAAGTAGGTTAGAATTAGGGATGAAGGGGGTTATTGTAGGGGTTATACGGGTTATAAGTCTGCTTACTAAGTCCCCTGACCCTCCAAGTAGCTACTTATCCGGCTTAGTGCTGGCCAAAAACATGACAATTGTGATCCTAAGGCAGTATGTTCTTCCATCTGCGTGGCGGTTCCTTATATCTACCTTCAGGGGAACCTAACCATAGGCTTTCAAACGCTCCCGTCAATTGTATCCAATCAGCTCATGTGATCTTCATGTGCGACTCCCCCAAACCTTGAACCCTAAACCCCTACACCCTAAACCCCAAGAGTTGCCGCAGTGCGGGCTTGGTAGCAGCGACAACATAAGCAGCAAGGGATCGAGATGCGGGCTTCAAACCATGTAGGGTCCCTCTCACGAAGTCCCTACAGTAAGGTTTAGGGATTAGGTTTTAGGGTTGAAGGTTTGGGGTACTGTGGGGTCTACATGGGCGTCTCCGTTTATCGAGACCGCCCCCTTGTGAGTTTCTGGAAATTCGCCTGTCCGGATCCTTCAGGCGTATGATGTCCTCCATATACTCTTGAGGTGCCTGGAGCCTAAACCCCTGCATCGCCACCCCAAGCCCCACAATACCCGAAGCCTGAACCCTAAGCCTGAAGAGAACAACCCCAACCTGAACGCTAAGTCATGTCCTGCTGCAAAAACGCAGGTGGAGTACGAGACCCTGGAAGAGGATGTGCTGAAGGTGGAGCCAGGCCAGACGAAACCAACCTAGGTTCAGGGCTGGGAGACTCAGTAATAATGGAAAAGAAAATGGAAGCGGCAATAGATCAGGGATTCGGGGTCCAAAGGGGTAGGGTTTAAGGGCTTAGGCTCTAGGGTTCAAGGGCCTGCGATTTAAGGTTTGGTGTAAGGGGGGCTTAGCCGCTAAGCTAGTCACGGAAATAACTGGGGTGAATATGTGGCTTAGAGTGGTTTTGAGTATACCCTGACCCCTCAAGTAATGTGTAGCTCATGGCTTGGGGTTCAGGGGTAGAGGTGCAATGTTTGGGGTTCAGGGTTTACGGATAAAACCCTATACTATGCCCTTCAAGGCCTATAAAGCCTTGTAAAGCCGAATCAACTTCCAATAGATCCCCATAAGCCTCTGCTACAGGTCTATAAACACTAGGTACCCCAGTAGTATATACCCTTTTGCCCTTTGTTATTTTGGGATCTCCTTATTAAAGCTGAACAGTAGAAAAAAGGGTACCCTTATTAATAATGTGTTGCTGGGGAACCTAGAACACCTGTGAACCCCTACCCTGAATCTATGCCAGGCAAAGAGCGCGAGCGACACCGCTTGGAACAGTTGGTTGGGAAGGCCCCTGGGTGCAGTTTGAGAGTGCTATGGGTTCAGGGTCAAAACCCTATACCCTAAACCGACCCCATAGCCTAAACCCGAAACCCTAAACCACTAGGTTTGAGCATAGCTTTTGAAATAAGATGTTACCCTTAATTCATATATAACCCTGCTAAACCATGAAAAATCATGTTCTATAGTGCCCGCAGGCCTACCCTAGTTGCACGAATAGGCATCATAGTATTGCGTGGGTCCATACCTGAATCCGCCACTAGCGATTTAGGGTTTGTGGTTTATATGGCTTAGGGTATAGGTAGCGTTTAATTTGGGTGTTTAATTAGGGTTTAGGGGAGGAAAGATATGGGGTGAAAGTTTCGAGTTGAAGTTTCCATTTCGATTTCGGGGTTCCCCAGAACTAGAGGTACCGATTTAGGGGCCCCTCTAATAAGGATTATAGTTTTGTGGGTCTATATTGGAGTCCCCTGTTTGGGCAAACTACCATTTGGGGTTTACATAGGGTTGTCTGTTTTAGGGCTCTTTCATTTGGCTTGGCTTGTGTAAAGTGTAATTAAGTATAATTCGAGGATTTGGGTAACCTCAGCCCCCAATATTAGGATCCTATGACTATCATAGGGGCTACAGTCTAAACTCCTTCAAGAGGGTTATATAGGGTATGATAATGGGGGACTCTTATAGGGAATATTGTGGGGGATACTTGGAGTTTAGACTATAGCCCATAGAACCATCATAGGGTTAAATCCTACTAAGCTGGCTCTCCTTTTGTGAAGGAGCATGCATCTGCATCTGACCTTTTTGCCTAAAAACATAAAACCTCTAGGGTTTGCCTAAAACCCTAAAACGGTTAGGGCTTAGGGTTTAGGGAATCTCCAATGCTTGAAAATTTGAACCCTAAGCATTGACCCCTAATGACCACAGCTCCTGCCCTCAAGGAACCCATGTCCATTCCCCACCCCAGAAACGGTCTGATGAGTGCGGGAACCCTAAACCCTAAACCCTAAACCCTACTGGAAAGCTTGTGACTTTCAACATTTGGCTGACATCTGCCCAGCTCCACGGCTTGAGTTTTTGGATTTAGGGCTTTGAGTTTATAGTCCCCCTTAAGTATATAGAATATGGGGTATATGGGTATCTTGTTATAATATGCCCAAATCCATATTCTATCTACTTAAGGGGGACTCTAGGGTTTAGGCTCCAGGATTAAGGGTTTCCTGCAATTCGTGCCTGGGAGGCTCTAAGCTTTACGTGTAGGACTGGGTCGTCAGTCGGCTAGGTTTTGATGGTCATGTCATTCCCTGGGCTTATAATCGTGGGTATCCCAAGACCCTGAACTAGGGTTTAGGGCCCTTAAGGGTTTACGGTTTGGGTTTTGGGCCCTTAGCCCTTGCAGTAACCTATAGCTGCATCCATGGTCCAGTTCTGAGCCCCCGAAGTCCTTACCCTGATCATAAGGGTTATACGTGCAGTTACAATTGGACTACAACTCCCCTGTGCCTCCGAGTAAGGCACCCACACATACAACATGTAGACTATCCATCGTAGAAATGCGAAATCCCTAAACCCTAAACCCCCCTAGACCTTAAACTGCACACTCGAAACCTAAACCCCTAAACTCTATAAATCCCAAAGCCATAACTGTGTTTTTTCTTGGTAACATCCCATCACCCTGCGAAGCTCCCACCTCTAAAGCTCGAACCCCAACCCAGCCCTAAACTCCATCACAAATCCCCAATCCTAAACCCTGAACCCTACAAACCCTAAGTCTTTTACACGGACCACGACTGTACGGCTCGCATCCTGGCAGAGAGCCCAAAGCACGACTTGATTTTTAGGTGTTGATTGTTTTTGATTGTTTTATATACAGGCATTTATTGTAAATAGTAAAACCTGAATGCGAGTCTAATTGGGTTTGTTTCGATTTCCAAATAGTGTGTGAAACGGCTTGTAATGAGATTGTAGCCCGATTTCAACTTGTGTTTACTCGATATGTTGTTATTTTACATTAGTGTTTGATGACTTCATTACGCTTTTAAACTTTCCGAGCCTCCGGCTCACACGGCCCAGCCAGAGGCGGAGAAGTCGCGAACGCAACGACGGCGTTGACCCTGAACCCTAAACCCTAAAGCCTAAGAACCCTAAACCCTAAACCTTGATGTTCTCCATGGCGGGCACGGGACCAATCGTGCAAACGAGAGAAAATCCAGAACTCGCGGACCTTGCGCGCCTGCTATTTGGTGTGTGTGTGTGTGTGTGATATCAACAGCAGACTTGTACATGTGGAGTTTCAAGCGTGGGCCGGTGGTGCCACACACATGTTTCATGTATGTTTGTGATGATTTTATGCGTGAGCCGAAGAAATCGACATGACCATGATGTCTTGAGTGCTTGGGAACACCATTGAGAGCCGTGCTCATGTCATATATGCAGGGGGCGACGGAGACTTTCAGGAATGGCCGTCGCCAACGAAGCTCCATTTGAAAGTCTAGGCAAACGTACCTGCATGTGGAGTATGTGGGCAACAGCGTT
>CAJNIZ010039491.1:34380-44484 GCA_905231905.1 Symbiodinium pilosum | reverse complement strand
ATGTTTCATGTATGTTTGTGATGATTTTATGCGTGAGCCGAAGAAATCGACATGATCATGATGTCTTGAGTGCTTGGGAACACCATTGAGAGCCGTGCTCATGTCATATATGCAGGGGGCGACGGGGACTTTCAGGAATGGCCGTCGCCAACGAAGCTCCATTTGAAAGTCTAGGAAAACGTACCTGCATGTGGAGTATGTGGGCAACAGCGTTGCGGCTGGTATCCACAAAGAGTGTAATGAACATGAGCCCGTGTGAGCCGTGAACATCAATTGATCTGGGAGCGCGCCAATTTTCATGTCCATATGACTCAAACTCAAGTGTGTCTATGTGTGTGTGTGTGTGTGCGTGCGCGTGATGTTGCTGCTCAAGTGCTGCAACACTTCATTCCCTCGTTGCAGACGTGTCCAGGCCTACTTGATGAGAACCTGGCCTGGGGTGGGCACCCTGTGGCCCAGGCCCAAAGGCATTGGGGCTGCTAAGCTGTGTTCCAACTGCGGAGGGTCCACCTTTAGAAAAATCTGCTGGTGGAGCCTGGCGGATGGCGTGGAAGTCGGCTCAGACGACTGTTTCGGATGTGGGGTCCCCCAGCGAAATGCAGCCAGGATACCCCTCCCGCTTCAGTTTTAAATTTGATTTGAGCGGTTTTATTACGACTGTAATTAGATTGAATCGAACTGATGCGGTTTAGTCAGATTTCAATGGGATCCGCTTATATCCCCTTGTAAAATTCGGGTCATACGGAATATACACCTCTCATAAGATTCAATGCGGCTCGGGGCAATTATATACATTAGCGGGGGATTCTGTCAATACTATGCATAGATGATTATGAAAGCCTAAACCCACTAAACTCTAAACCCCACACACCCGAAACCCTGGACTCCCAACCTCTAAACCACAAGAAACCAGAAACCTCCTAACCCAAAACTCTGGACCCCCTAAACCCCAAATCCTAAATGAGCCATGATTTAAATTCCTTGAATGGGGGTCATCTAGCGGAAGATTATCGGTGGAATTAAGAGGGATACTCGAAGTTTAGACAATTGCTCAAATCACCCTTAACCCCAAACCCGAAACTCCCATCCTCCCTTCCGTAGGCTCAACAGCGTGCAGAAAATTCCCGCGAGAATGTGCTGGGCTAAATGGGCACCAAGTTAGAGATTTAGGGTTTTTGGATGTGTTTGGGTGGGGTTTGGGGTTTGGGGTTCCGGTTCTCAAGATTTGTTCTTACAGCTTAAGACATTTGAAAATTTTTATGTAGGTTACATATTATGGCTTCCCGGGGTTATACTTACAGTTGCTAACTCCCCCTGACCCTCCAAGCAGGGTCTAGGCTTTGGAGCTTGGGTTCTTCAAGCCAGTGGGCTCAATAGTTTGGGGTACAGCCACCTTCGCTTTGTAAAAAAGACCGTCTACCCAAACCCGAAATCCTACAACCCTAAACCCTGATGGTTCATATACCTACATCTTTGCGAGGGTTCCAAGACTAACACCAGGAACGCTTAATAGTCAAAGGCCCTCTGCCGCGTTGGTGCGTGATCGCTTCGTTGCTCTGTACCATATATATATATGTATAAGGGGAATCTAGAATGCGAATGTTGGTAGTTGTCTAGACTTCAAAAATACCGTTTTACAGCTAATGCCCATTGAACAGTAGGTGCATGGAGTCACAGTCAGTCTTAATTAGGTTGAAAAGTTGAGGGTTTGCTGAGGCTTTGGGTTTACAGATCAGGATTTGGGCTTAAGGCTGCAACCCTACAATGAGAACATCGTTGCTTGAGAATTAGGGGCCACGGTGTTCTGGAGCTTCATCTGAAGCACAAGGTCCGGGAAGTGCCGTTTGGTTTGGGGTCTAGGGTTCCGATTCAAGGTTCAAGGTCAAGTCAGGTGCACCCATATGTCTGCCACCGAATCGGTATTCAACCAAAGCAAACTGTTAGTCAATTTTCGCTCACGGAATCGCACTCTTACATTTTCGAGGCACCAATCTGCGCGCGAAAGTTTGGACGACAGCTGGTGTAAAGAGGTCGGAAGAACTAGTACTAATTTGTTGCATACTCCTGTATAGCCAGGCTTGCTGGAAACATGCTGAAGCGATAGTGCTGTCAACGCCAAAGTACGGAGACATTCTTCACATGCTCCTCGCTTGAGGGTACGGCCAAGCTAGCCTCTAAGTTTTTCCAGTAGCAGCATGTGCGCGGATTCCCTTGCACGCTTGCGCGGGGCTGATCCTAGGTTTGACCACGGCTTAGGGCTTAAGCTTACAAATTCCCAGCTCCGTGAATGTTGCCGCCGGTGTGATCCCATTCAGCCGAAATACCGAGTGTGATGCCGCAAAGGTTCGACGTGGTTCCTGTGCCATTTACAATGTTGAAAGAGTCCTGCTAGAATCCTGTCAGAATCCAAGATTGTCAGTCAGAGCCGAGCATGCTCTTCGAACATATCCACATTTTTTGAAACACTGCTCGTCTATACTTTAGTCCCATTTCGACTTGGGGATCTAGAATTTGGGGTTGGGGCTTGAGGCTTGTGGATATGCGTTGGCGTGGAGAATTTCAAGGTTTCGGTGCTGGGCATCTGTAGAATTGTATGCATGATTGTGCGTTCTGCGCTTTGCTGTCTCACACCAAGTGGCTTCACTTGCCCTAAACTCCAGGCCCTAAACTCTACACAGTGGTTTTAGGCGGGCTTCTCGCGTGTGTTCAAAGGAGAGGCCGGGGACTGCACTCTCAACTTGAACCCTATCCCTAAGCTCCCAACATTAAAGCCTAGGCCTACACCCGAACACCGATACCCCGAGGGACCAACTCTAAAACCCTATACTTTGAACATTCCTTGAGATCGCCAAACGAGAGGAGACATAGACCGATTTACATCGAAAGGGGCCCTGCAGTCCTGCAGGCTCATAAACCTATACATTAAAAATTGAACCCGAAATTAAGTGCTCCACAGCATCAAGTGGGTTGGATTCAACAAAGTACACTTACCATGAAGAATATGGTTCCATGGTAAGTCAGTTCAAATTCCCTTTACAGCAGCGCGGTCAAAACATCTGATTACATTACAAGTATGAATCTACAGGGCTTTGGAGTAGGTAGCCAGTTTTTCGCAGGATAGTTCACAGCCTCTTCGTGTTACGAGCCACACCCCGTTGGGGTCCCATGTGAGCTGTAGTTTAAACTCCTTGAAGCGGCTTATTTAGGCGATTGTACAATGGAGTATGACAGGGTTATGACGGGGGGATATCAGGACTTTAGACCTTAAACCTTAAAACCCTGAAGCCTGAGCCCTAACCCCCATATTATCGGGGTTACGGCGCTGACTGGAACAGACCCCAAACTCAATCCTAGAATCTCCTAAGGTTTCGGGTTGAGGGTTTAAGGTATGAGGTCTGGGGTTTAAGGTAAAGGTTCAATGTTTAGGGTTATGGGCATAATGGAGAATAAAATCGCAAAGGGAATGGCAAATGAAAACGTAAGTTTGGATATTATATAGGCTTTGAAGGAACTAGCGTGAAGGCTCCTTGTAACCCCAGTTTTGCAGCTTAAAGTTAAGTCTAAGGCGTTTGTGCGAAGACTCCCAGGTGCTAAAGGAAGTGCAGAATTTCGTGGAGGCCCGCGCCCGTTAGTTGGGAAAATGCACGTGGTTTAGAGCCAACTGGAAAAATTGGTGCATGGTATAGGAAGATCGCCGCTCAAGCGGCTTTGTTACATGTTTTGGACTTAGGAGAACTAGACGTTGGCTAGGGTTTAGCTCACCTTAAACCCTAAGCCCCTCAACCCGGAACGCTAGGGCTTAGCTCGAGCTTTGGATTTTATTCCAAGTTGGCTTACAGATTTAGAGTGCCCGGACTGCTGAAGCCCTTCAGAGGCCACATAGCCGAAACGTTGAAAGTTTAGGCTTTGGAGTTTAGGAGCCTTATCTCCTTCCAGACTGCTGAATATTCTAAAAATGAAGCCTACTCCCTTAAGCCCGAAGCCCTGGTCCTTAATTCTCGATCAGTTTTGGCGTCGACCAAGCCTTAAACTCCGATCTCCAATCCCTGCCTACAACTTGGCGATCTCGCGCCCATTGGTCAAAGCCAACGCTTCACAACACTGGCAACTCCGTCGGACTATGCACCTGCAGGATCTGCGCAACACCTTCCGGTGGACGAGCACGACCTGCTCAAACACCCATGGCAAGCAAGCCAGTAGCGACTCTGACTTCGCGGCGCACATTCATCCGAATTAAGCCCTGCAGCCTGACCCCTAAACTCTAAAACCCTAAACCCTAAACCCTAAAACCCTAAAGCCTAAACGGCGAATTCGCAATGCACCCTTTCTGCAGCCTGCAGCTTCAGCATCTCCAGAGCTAGGTTCAGTGGGTTTAGGGCTTAGGATTTAGGGCTTAGAGTTTAGGAGGCTTAGGGCTTAGGAAGTAGGGTTTAGGATTCAAGCGGGGTCAGGGTTTTGGGATTGGGTCTAATGTTGGCTTAACATGCATAACCCTGTCCCGTCCCCCACCTCGAGTGATCTATCTCCATTTGATGGGAGGGGCGGAATAATGATTCCCAAAATGTGGGGGTTTCCCAAAATTAGGGGTACCCTTCTTGGAGGCCCCCATATTAAGGATTATAGTATATTGGGGTTTATAATGGGGTCCCCCTATTTTGGGAAAGTGCCATGTAGGTTGAAAAGTGTATATAGAATCAATTCCATCCAATTAAATCACTGTCCCTAGGAACTTGACATTTTCCGGGGATATTCGAGTTGCGGAGCTTGTTATAGTTGTGCTCCGGCGGCGGGATTTTGAAAATGTGGTCGGGTCCCTAATGTGAAGTCAACTTGAAGGTTTAGGACTTTGGCATTAGGATTGAGGGCCTCGGGAACCTAACCACAAAACCTGAACCCAAGATGTCGGGTGCAGGGCTGATATGTTAGAGTTTAGCGGGCTACTGTCTCAGAGATTTAATGGTGCCTTGTCGGACTTGATGGAGCCGGTTTTGAGGTGATACCCTCCCCCAAACGAATATGGAAGCTGAAAAAGGGTCCTTTGTAGGCTACTGTCCTTGAGGGGTTTAGGATTCTTTTTGAATAGGGGGCGACATAAGGTTCCATGTTATTTTGCCGGAGCAGAAATGGCAAAAACATGCGGCTTTTTTAAAGCACATACCCACAAGGAAAGCCCCAAGTGGGTAGTTATCAGGCGGGTATCCCTGGAGGAGGCTTACATAGGCCTGGTTAAGCCCCTAAACCTCGGGTTTAGGGTTTAGGGTTTAGGGTAAACCACTAAACCTCCTAAACCCCTAAACTCTAATGTTAGCAGTATGAACCCGGTACATATGGGGTATATGGTAGGTATATAAGGATCCCAGAGTTAAGGGCCCACACAAGGGGCCCATGGTTTCAACCTTAGATAAACACCTTGAGCAGGCTGGGATGTGGTTTGCAGAGTCGCTGCAGAAGACGCAGAAGCGACCCGTGCGGATGGACCAGGTCCCTTGGCATATTTGGGATTCAGGGTTTCGGGTTTAGGGGATGTAGGGTTGGTTTAGGGTCTCAGCTTCAGGGTTAAGGGCGGTTTAGCATTTACGGTTTAAGGTTTAGGGCGGTCTAGGGCTTAGGGTTGTTTACGGAAGTTCAGAAAATGGTTTTTTACGCTTTGGGGTTCAGGGTGGTGTCCGCTTCAGGATTTGGGGTGGTTTAAGGTATAGGGCAGTTCAGGGTCTTCGGCTTAAGGTTTAAGGTGGAAGGTGGCTTAGGGTTTAGGGCAGTTTAGGGTTTAGGGGGTAGTTCAGGGTTTTGGGTGCTTCCTGGTTTACGGTTTAGGGTAGTTTGAGGTTTCGGGTTCATGGTGGTATAAGGTTTAGGGAAGTTCAGGGCTTAGGGCTTAGCATTTGGGGTTTAGGGTGGCTTAGGGTTATTTGCAGATTAAGGGGATCCACACAAAGGATTGTAGAGGTGTAGGGTTTAGGGGTTAGTTGAGAATTGCCCATATGTCCTTCGAAAGACTTAATGAGGCTAATCATGGGCACCAGAAATGGACGATTCAAAAAGTCTGTGGGACAATCTAGGATTTAGGACCCTAGACCCTAAACACTGTAAGCTTGGGGTGAGAAGTACAACGTGCAGCCACAGCCTGAGATCAAGCTACCAGGTGGACTGTCGGAGGTTGTCTGGAATTGTATTGGAGCTGTAGAGAGCTGGGATGTATTAATTCATATGGTTGCTGTTGCAAATCTCAATGAGAAGAATTTGTGTTTTAGGGTTGGGGGTTAGTAGGGAATAAGGGAATACAAATTATATTCCCTTATTTGATATTAACCCCCAGTAAGCAATCCGCGAAATCAGAACCCGCACAAAACAAATGTCCTAACTAGAGCTCACTAATTTCCAGGGTTGAGTTATCAAAATCCTTTTTGTAAACGAGGGAACATCTTCGTAAACGAGGCAACATTTTCACACTGCAGCCACTCACGGTGGCATGGTTTAAGGTTTGACTGGTAGGGTTTTGGCCTTTGTGTGTCGGATTTCTGGTTTTCGCCTTATACAACCCCTTTAGGTTCAACCCTTGATTGACTTTAGTTATCCTTAAGATGGTAGGTGAACCCATGCGTGTACGGTGGATTGCTTTTGGGGGTCGGTTTGTTGGAGGCCAGAAGATCAGCAAAAAAGTCCTTTAGGGCCTCAGGTTTTCATTTGTATGTCGAACTGACTTTCACGTTATCTTGGTCAGCTCTTTGGGGAAAGTGGTACAAGTTGACCAGCTATAATGAGAAGACGGTTCTGGTAATCCCAACCCAAAAACCAGGAGCCTAAAGCTATCATGCGACTATTAGACCGTCTTGATTTTTAGGGTTAGGGTTACCAAGCTCCCGCTATCATGTGTTCTCACGTCAACGATCTGCTAGATCTGCCACAAGACAAGGCTATCCTTTGCATGAGGGACCCCAGTAGAAGCCCCTGCAAATCCTGCATGACCCCAGGTACTTCTATCTCTTACAGGGACTTAGGGTTAAGGGTTTAGGGCCTTTTACGTGTATACCTCAAATTGAGTTCCCTCAGCTTGTAGAGTTGTAGGAGCCTTATGAAAGGATCCCCAAAAAAGGGGACTAGCCCTACACAAAGCCAAGGGAAGCGCGCCAACCCTGATCTGTAGATTCTTTGGTAAGGGAACCCACGACAGACCTTAGATGGACCCCACACCCTGAAATAGTGACTATAATGCAATTTAAAGCGACCTCACCCGACCTCAGGTGGTTTTTTTATAGGGATTGGTACCACAATGGCCTTAAATTGGGAATTGAAATTATCCTAAATTACCCTTTACAAGGAGAGGCAATTTTTGGGGAGTCTTGTTGTCTTCACTATGACAGGGCGCCGTGGGTCCAACTAAGATACACCATGAAATAGAACCAGAACCGTGCAGCCCGAAGGGCCTACAGCCCAAAGCCCAGAGCCATAGACCTAATAACACCCATACCTATGACCCGAATTACCTTGTAGTTTGAAGGGGTTAGGGGGGGTAATTGCTAAGCTGTAAGTGTTTGGGGTTCATAGGTTTCCTTACTACCCCGCTCTATATTTGCTACCCCCTTAATTGGCCTTAGTTATCCCTAAATGACCTTAACTAAGGGGGGCTAGTATAGAGGGCGGGGTAGTACGGGGTCCCATGACAAATTACAGATAGCGGCTTTTGCAGAGGTTTGAGGGGTCAGGGCCTACATTGCATCCACAGCGCAAGTTAGTAAGCCCCAAGCCCTGAACCTGAAACTTTCAGCTCTAAATTCAAAACTTTGAAAGCCAAACGCCCAGTCCTAACTAGAGTCCTTTAGCCTACAGGCCCGCAACAAGACATAAAGATACCACAATACTAGTCGTAACATCTTTTGTCTGGCTACATTGGTTACTCTAGGTAATCCCTAGACCCTATAAGGCCTGCACCCTAAACCCTAAGCCACCCTGAACCACCCTAAGCTCCAAACCACTCTGAACCCTAAACACCCTAAGCCCTTAACCGGCCTAGGCTCATTAGAGTAACTTAAGTTCCTTAACAGCAACCCAGTTTACCTCGCCTGCAGGTCAAAGCCGTCCAGTCAGCCGTAAAGGCGGCTTTCCGACAGCTGCCGAAGTCGTGGCAGGCCACAGACTCCAAATAAGGGATAGATCATACCGGATAATCTAAACTTCTAGTATCTCCTTGATAACCCTAGGGTTCAGGGATGTTCAGGGTATAGTCTAAACTCCTAGTATCCCTCTTAATAACCACTATATTACTCCCCTATAGAATCCTTGTACAACCTCCTTTAAGAAGTTCAGACTACAACTCGAATGCCGGTCTATTAAGGGTGGATTCGGGGTTAGGGTTTAGGGGTCATAAGGTGTCGGGTTTAGGGATTTTGGGTTTAGGGATTGGGGATTTAGAGTTTAGCTTTTGGGATTTTGTGCTCTGCGTTTGGGACTTAGGGTCCAGGGATTTGGGGTTTCGGATTTGGGATTTCATGCCTCAGGTTTTGGATTTAGAGGTTAGGGATTCAGGATGTAAGGGCTTGGGGTTTACGGGATTTTAGGCTAAGGGCTGTCAGTTCAGGGTTAAGGGTTTTGGATTTAGGGCTTTTAGGGTTTTCGGATTTAAGTGTGGTTGAAAGTCTGGGATTTGACGTTTGAGGAATTTGGGTTGGTTTCAAGGGTTTTGGGAGGTAGAGTTTTCAAGACTCGGTGTTTGGATTCGGGGTCGTGGCTTCGAAGTTTGCAGCGTTTGGAGTTTGGGGTAGTTCAAAGTGTGGAGCTTGAAGTAAGTCATCAACCCACCCACACCCCGAACCTTGAACAACCTAATCCCGAAACCTTGAAGCTATCTTCAAACATCAGGAATCCCGGAAATTCGGCAACCCTCAATCTATACTCCCAGAGTCGGAGGGATTTGGCGAGTAGGTCCACCAGGGGAGTACTGTCTAGAGTTATTATCTTTCTTGTAGAGGGTGTAAGTATACCTTCAACCCCCCCTGACCCTAAACGCGAAACCCTAAACGCCAATTCCTAAAGGCTGAACCCTAAATTCTGAATCCTTAGCCTTAAACCCTAAACCCTATAAACCCGCCGTAAACCTCAAACCCCAAAATCCCAAATCCTGAACGTGCAGGCCGTACGAAGCGCTCGCGAGGCGCGACTCCAGTGTGTGTGGTTTTTCTTGTTCCTTGGGAGCGGCTTTCAGGAACAAATAAGGGGGTTTAGGGGGGTTTAGGGTTTAGGGGGTTTCCCAAGATTAGGGGTACCTTTCTAGGGGTTCCTATATTAAGGGTTATAGCATATTGGGGTCTATACTTTGTCCCCTAATTATGGGAAACTACCCTTTATAGAACCTAAACATTAGTAGGGTGAATGCCCCACCCAGCAATGGGTACTACAAGGGACTATTGTAGGTTTGTCAAGGTGGGGGGGGTGGGTTGTAGCCATTTCTCTGGGTTAGTCATAGGGGGCTAAAATGGGATAACGTTGTCTGCTTGCCTTTTTGCTCCTATACTTGGAGGTAGTAGGTGGCATGTTTTTGGAGACGGCGCCTGTATGATGCCGTGTGGTTGAAGAGATTTTGCAGCGGGGATGGGGGGGGCTGGGGGGGGGGGTAGTTCCATGCATAATCTCCTTCGTGTTCCAAGAGCATACGGTTACCATTGCATCCATGCCCAAACCATAATCTCCTTCGTGCTCCAAGAGCATACGGTTCCCTTTACATCCATGCCCAAACCATGATTTTCTTCGTGCTCCAAGAGCATACGATTCAGTTTACATCCATGCCCAAACCATGATCTCCTTCGTGCTCCAAGAGCATACGGCTACTATTGCATCCATGCCCAAACCATAATCTCGTTCGTGTTCCAAGAGCATACGGTTCCCTTTACATCCATGCCCAAACCATAATTCCGTTCGTGTGCAAGTGAGTGCGATTAGGAGAGCATCCATGCCCAATTGTTCCAGGAGCATACGGTAACCAGTGCATTGCATCCTTGCCCAAACCATAATTGCGTTCGTGTTCCAGAGCATACGGTAACCAGTGCATCCATGCCCAAACCATAATTGCGTTCGTGTTCCAAGAGCATACGGTTACCATTGCATCCATGC
>CAJNIZ010039491.1:0-33019 GCA_905231905.1 Symbiodinium pilosum | reverse complement strand
AGTTTAGACAGTAGCTCATATAGGAGTATTAATGAGGGATTTGAAAGGTGGACGCTACTACATTTTGTAGGCATTGGAGCTAACATCAAACACGCCCACGCTAAGCCCAAACACCCCCACGCCGAATATGAGACATTTCATTGCACAGAAACGATCTTGTGTATCGGGGGATAACATCGATTTTGGGAGGTTTAAGAAAGGATTACTCTTTCAAGGGAACTAATTAACCTTACACCCCAAACCGTTAAGCCTAAACCCTAAACCCCACCAGCCCAGAAGAGCTTCAGGCGCAGACCAAAGCCGGGGCGCAGCGGCGCAAGGCGCGTAGCCTGCAAGGAATGACATGGGGGTTCCCCTACTGGAAGGAACTAGGGTTTAGGGTTTAGGGTTTAGGGTTGTACAGGGGGATGGGGCTGGAGTTTGGGGTTTAGGGTTTAGGGTCTGGGGGACTTAATAAGTAAGTTAAGTAAGTCAAGTTAGTAACGGGGTCAAGTAGGCTTACTATGTGGGTTATATAAGTCTACTTACGAAGTCCTCCTGACCCTCCAAGTACTACCTCCCTGTGTACTACCCACCCCCCAATGATGTCCCCTCAAGGGTAGAGGGTTTAGGGTTTACGGCTTTAGGGTTTAGAGTTAAGGGCTTTAGGGTTTAGCGTTTAGGGTGTGGTGATTAACAAAGGCTAATCAGGGGGGAACCCCAGGAGAGTGTGCATGTTGTGTTTACGGTTTTGATACCAAAGCTCCAGGATGAAGTGTCTCCGTTTGGATAATCAAATAGAACCCTAAGGGTCCAAGGACCCAAATACTAGGGTTTTAGGGCCCAAATACCATTGATCTTATAGAATTTGGACCCTAAAACCCTATTATTTGGGTTCTTGGACCCTCTGGGGAAAGGAACATGAAAACTCAGGTGGAAACTGGGACGCTATAGGAAGTTGTGCCTATTCTGCCACAGCCTGGCACTCAGCTTGAAAGAGAGGCATGCGTAGGCGGGGAAAAGCGTGACAACTACAAGTTTTAGGCGGAAGATGCCAGCCGGATGAGGTAGGTTTAGGGTTTAGGGCTTAGGGTTGTCCAGTGTAATAACTCCTCATGTGATTTTTGCCTACTCCCTAAACCCTAGGCCCTAAGCGGGAAACCCTGAACCTTAACCTCAAATCGCGACATCGTTCTCTTGCTGCCCTGGTCATGTACAGCATTTGAGAAATCTAGGGGCCAATTAGGGTCTAGGGTTTTGGGGGGTCCTAAATAGTTGCAGATATTATGCTACTATGGAGAATCAAATCTAAAGACTTCAATCCAAAACCTGTATTGTAGGAGCCGAAATCTT
Source organism: Symbiodinium pilosum (assembly GCA_905231905.1). Classification (NCBI taxonomy): domain Eukaryota; class Dinophyceae; order Suessiales; family Symbiodiniaceae; genus Symbiodinium; species Symbiodinium pilosum. The sequence goes on along the minus strand of CAJNIZ010039491.1, from coordinate 31,687 downwards.
ATCAGTAGGGTTTTGGTTCTAGATTCCTTGCATAATTACAATATGGGGTACCTCAAGTAGGCCTGAACATGATATTGCACTTAGAAACCCCGCTTCAGCTTCCATTTGGCCATTCTTTGTATTTATTTAAGCCTCTAGGCTCCGTAAATCCCCCATGACTGGCCCAGAATTCTTACCCTACGGCACCCAACAGCCCAATGTAGATCATATTTATAGACTTTGGGGCCCAATGTAGGTCTTATTCAAAAGCCCTAAACCCTCCTAGGGCTATAAAGGGTCTATACTGCTGATCATCCTATAGGCCCCTACCCTACATGCCTTGCATGACCTCTACACACTCGAAAGCCCAACCCCCTACTAAAGGAGCGAAAAGCAATCTTATGTCAACATCCTCTCCTTTCAAACTCCCAGATGACAGCGCAGGTCACCCTGATAAGAACTGGGAACCCCAAACTCGATTACACCCCTGAAGCCTCCTTGAAGGTACCCCAAACCCTTCTTTGAAAAATGATTAAGCCAGACCCCTAAGAGCCTGACCCCAAACCCCGAACCCCTAAACCCTTATTCCCTAAAATGAAAGGGACTAAAGGCTACTCTGAAACCTAAAAGTAACCCCTATAAATGCCCACATAATCACAGGTTTGCATGTACTTTTGATATTTCATGGTTTTTGGTGGGGAATATCCTCAAAGCTTACTCTCTAACCCTATATGCCACTGTAGAATCCCTGTGTAAATCCCATGAAGCCCCTACATTGGGCCTAAACTCTAAACCCCTACATCCTAGAGCCCCTAAAGCCCGAAAACCCTACATGAGGTGGGCAATCACTACCCAGACTACTAGATTCCTTGCCTAAACGAACCTAAGACTACCCGTATTCCCTGTAACATTTGGTGGACTCCTTTATATAGGCCTCAAAAGTATAAAGTCCTTGCTATAGGACTCCCCAAAAAAGTACCCCTAATTGTGGAAACCGTATACACTATGAATCCGTACATAGGGCTTATGAAATATCTATGTCCCTAACCTCTCAAACCGCTTGAAACGTACCCGTAATCAAATGCTAAACCCCAATCCTTATACAGTCGTTGTCCGTTTTTTTGTTTTTCTCAATGTGATTCTCCGTTGTTGAAGATAATACCCCCGATGTTGGGAAATCTCGATTTTCTCGTCGCAAATCGTAAGCCCTAAGCCCTACATCTTAACCCCGTAAACCCTCCTCTTCCCTGGGACCCCAGTGCGTGTACATATATATATATATATAGGCGTCAAAAGATTATAGCACTTACTACAGGAACGCCCCAGAACGGTTCCTGAATTTTTGGAAGCCCTCAACCCTAAACTCGCATATCCCTCTATCCTCCCAAAATACCCTGGGATAGATGAATGTGTTTGTCTTTCTCCGTCTCTCCCTATAACGCCTTCAAGCCCTTTAAAGGTACATCTAACTTGGGAAGCCCTAATCCCAACCCCTATGAGCTATTAGATACACGAAATAAGCGCAGTTTTCATATTGTTGTCCAGCGTTAAAACTTAAACCATCAACCCCTTAACCCCTAAACCCTAATCAAACACTAGACCCCTAAAACTCCTAAACCCTGAACCCCAGTTGAGTAGTATTTATTTTCGGGATACTATGGTACCCAAAATAGAGTAAGATTCTATCCTCCTTTTGGGGTATAGTATTGTATATAAGGAGTATAATCTTGCTAGGTTCAACCACCAAAAAAAACGCTACTCAGTTCCCCTGTGGCAAAGCGCAGGTGACACTCCGCCGTGCCTCGGCTGTGCAAGCAAAGGCGGAAGGCGAGGCAGCGGTGCAAAGCGCCTCCACAGAGCCAGGGGCCTAGGGTTTAGGGTTGAGGGGTTAAGGGTTTAGGGTTTTGAGGCTTAGGATTTGAGAGTTTAGGGTTGAGGCGTCAAGAAATTAGGGGTTTAGGGGTTTAGGGTTTAGGGCCAGGGTTTGGGCCGGTTCAGTATTTAGGGTGTGGGGTTTAGGGCTTATGGTTTAGGCCGGTTCAGTATTTAGGGTTCAGGGTTTAGGATTCAGGCGTTGAAGGTGCACGATTTATGGTTTGGGTGGGTAGGGTTTGGGGTTATAACCCTACACCCTAACCAAACCCTTAACCTTAACCACGAGGCTCTACTGGGGGAGTGGGCAGCTACAAGGTCATTGTAGGCATGTAGGTACGGTTACAGGGGGGAATATATAAGGATTATCACAGGGGGTGTGGGTGTTGGCGGAGTTGTGGGTTTAGGGTTTGGGGTGTAGGATTTATGGCTTGAGAATTGACAGTAGGGATTTTGGAGCTACAGGCTTTCGGATTTAGGTTTTAGTTTAGTGGCTGGTAAGCTCAATCCTCAAAGTTTGCATCTATGAAAGTCATGTGGGTGGTTGTCAAAATTATGGTCCCTTCTTGGGTACCCTAAGTATTAGGTGCTGTATTAAAGTAGGGACCCAAAAAGGGACCATAATTTTGACAACCACCCATGTCAGAGTTGTAAGCCCTAACCTTGGGGTTGAGGTTACCAATGTCCTATCATGACCTGACAACTATGGGTGCGGCGAAGGCTAAACCCTAACCATAAATCCTGGGTGGAGAGCTTCCCTCTGGGGCGTCGGGGTGCGTTTCAGGCTCTGGGGGCAGGGGAGCTTAGGCTTTTGCCCGCCGTAAAGGGCTTAGAGCTTCAACTGGGAATTAAGGGTTGGGGCTTAAGGTCACGCATTTTCATCATGGACGCAGGGTCGTGGGAACTTCAAGTGCTTTGGGTGGACGAGGTTAGCGGCTATGAAGTTTGCAGTTCCCTAAATCCCAAACCCATGCCCCTAAATCATAAACCCCCAACCCCCAAATCCTAGAGCCTAATTTTTGAAGCTCAAGCATGAAACCCTAAACCGAAAACACTGAACTGTGAGGTTGTTACACGCGGGGTGCGTGACCTCAAGCCCTTTCCAAAGCGTCCAGGTAGTTTAAACACCTGTGCTACAGTGGCTGGTACCAAAGCCTTTCTCAATTCATGAATCCCCAGGGCTAAACCCTAGTTTTCCATTTGCTTTGCCATTGATTCTTATCTACCGCTATTTTCCTATAGAGTTTTTATATATCCAGTATCCCTTCCCGCCTTAAACCCTAAACCCTACATGACTAATGGTCTGGTGGGGTTCGGACGCTGTTCAGCGTTTCGGCTCTGTGCAGTGTTGAGTGTGTAGCCAATGTACACGGACAAAAAGCAGATTTTAACCTGACACCGTGGTATCTAGGTTACATTAGGCTGGGCAATTTCAAGCGACCAAAATGGCCTTAAATTGGGATTTGAATTTATTGAAATTACCCTGACTAGGTGTGCTTCAGAGCATACGACGATGGCGCGCCTTCATGGTTTAGGGTTGCGTTTATAAGGGTTCAGGGTTTAGGCCTAAACCCTAAACTAGGATTAGGGTCTAGGGACCCAGGTCATAACTTATTCCCCACATCTTCTTGGCGGAGTCCCAAACTGTGTTGTTCTGAAAGAGTTGCTGTGCAATGGTTGTGACTTACCGCAAGAGCCCTGGCCCTGAATCCAGTTGCAAAATTACCTCGCCTCGCTGGTATCAAATGGTCCCAGCATACGGTTCTTGTCGGAATCCTGTCTGACCCTAATTGGAGGGTCACAGGGACTTAGCCCCAATAACCTCAGATATCCGAGCTATCCCCCTTATTAACCTACTTACTAAGTCCCCCTCACCCCCAAGTAAGTAGCCGCGACCTCTGAAATTATGTTTTTTGTAGCAAGAAGTATCCTTTTTTTCATTTCAACAGTAGTACCTTTCCATGTCGGGGGACTGTTTCACGCGATTAGGGACTTTCTCAAAGCAACCCCTAAACTCTAAACCCTATCTTAAAAATCCTTACCAAACCCCCAAATCGTATAATCCGTAGATCTCCAGGGTGCCACAGAGTTGAGGGTTTAGGTTTTAGGGAAACTCCTTCCCAATTTCCAAACCCTGACCCGTGATCCCTGAAGCTTACACAAGGTTGGTGGGGGGAGGGCTTTCATTTTTAGACGCAGGTGACTGCTTATCCCGTTCGCCGAACACTGCATCCCCACTGCTAATAATGGGTATTCCCCACGTTGCATACGTGCACTATCTTGGGAACATTCTTCACTAGGACGTTGGTGGTTCTTATTGGGGGCAGCCACGAATCCGCATCTATCCTTCATAGCCCCTCATAAAGCAAGTCTTAATATCATTGTCCACCTGATCTTGCATTTGGTTATCCATTACGTACATGCACGTAAATCCTAAACCCTGAACCCTAAACCTACAAGGGATTGTCCATGCCTCTGAGGCAGAAAGAAGCTGAGGCTGAAGAAGCGCAGCTGCGCGGCGAGCGCAGCGCAAAAGAGCCCCGGGCCGAGTGGCTCGGGTTTGCCGGACATGGGCTGCGGGAATAGGGTTTAGCCTGTGTAGGGATTAACCTAAAACCCTAAACCCATGACACTACCCCAATAATGGAAGAAACCAAAAATCCTCAATGAGCCTTCCTTCATGGGCCTGAGTGCCTCATATCTTGGGAACCATACTATTAAGGTATAGTTGCATGACCTGGTTTTTAGTATCAACAGTATTTGGAATATGTCAGGGACCATACTAAACCACCAAAAGACTCCTATGTCCACTCTTAATGGCTCCAGATTAGGGTTTAGAGTTTTGGGTCTACAGCCCAACGATGGCATGTGTCCTCTATGCCGTTTGCATCGACGAGAGTTTCTTGCGCCACCGACCAGGCGTGGGCCTGTTCATTGCACGCGAAGATGTCATGAAGCCGCTGCGAAGCCTCCGGAGTCCTCCCAGACCACGGCTACAATTGCGAGATGCAGACCAAGTCACCACCTTTCCTTCGGAGGCGCTGTGGGGATGTAATGCCGTCCACCTCCCTGGATTTAGGCTTTGGGGGTAGGGCTTAGGGTTTAGTTTAGGGTTTAGGGTTCAAGGTTTAAGGTTTAGGGTGTTGGGTTTAGGGACAGGGGTGTCATAGCGGTGCCTTGTATCGCACCACCTGACAGCTCTTCCTGACCTGGCGGGCATTGGTGTGTTCCAAGCGAATAGGGTATGTGACCTAGAAAGCCCGAAGACTCCCTAATACTCCCCAAGGCTCGTTGAGGTTCACAAGTACTCCCCCCCTTGCTATCAAAAAGCTTTTTCCAGTAGTTGATGAGGTAGTTTGCCAACAGAAGGGAACCCCAACATAAACCCCCAAGTACTATAACAAGTAGAGACGGTCATGGGGTTTAGGAGCTTCTGGTAACCAAGTAGAGTAACTGGCAAATGTATAGCCGTTCCAAAGCCTGAAGCAAAGTCTTATCAGGGACTACATTCTGTATAGTATAGGGTTTAGGGTTTCGGAGGGATTGTAGTCTCGACAATCTACCATATAAAGCTCCCTAAACCCTAAACCCCCTACAGCCCCTGCCCTACTTAGTTTACCCTAAGTCCCAGAATCCTTAACCCTAAACCTTAAGGCCAGGAATGATGCTGGCCAGTGGTTGAACCTCGAACCAGATTCCCGTACCCAAAGCCCGAAAACTGAAGCGCTGAATCCCCTTTAGGGTTTAGGGTTTAGGGCTCTGGGACCTCAAGGTTTTTGGTCAAAGCCTCAGGTCAAGAATGGTACCCTTGGTCTTGCAATCCTTAACAACAAAGTCATGGATTTCATGAGCGTTCCGCAGAAGCTACTTGGAGGATTAGGGGGACGCTGTTACTATACCTATTATAACCCCTCTAAGCCATGTAGTAACCCCAATTATCTCGATTATTACTCTAAACCCTAAACCCTACCTACTATAACCCTACTTACTAAGTCCCCCTGGCCGTCCAAGTAGCACTAAACATATCTGATCCCGAAGCCCACGCCTTGGATACCGCTTCGTACCGCTTCGGGTTTAGGGCTTGGAGAACTGCAGAAAACCCTAAACCCTAGACCCTGAACCCTAAACACTAAAGCCTGAACCCTAGACCCTAAACCCTAGAACATCATGGAATATTATACTCTCAGCAAGGGAAACATGCAGGGCTGCGGCAGCATCCCGAACAGGTACGCTAAGCCCCAAACATCCTAAAGCCCCCAAGAGTCCAATAAAAGTAAGAGGCCCTACATGAGCCATAGTCTCAACTCCTTCAAGCGGATTTTACAGGGATTATACAGGGGACTACTATGGGGGGTATTAAGGGGAATACTAGGAGTTTAGACTACCGCTCACATGGTACTAGGACACGTGTTTAGCCCTAACAGGGGTAGGTTTGAAACTATTTCCATTTCATTCTTCCCAATATATACCTTATAAAGCAATTAAAAAAATCTAGCGCCCACAAGCCTACCCTAGCTAAACCACCCTAAACCCTCAGCCCGAAAACAGTGAATTGGGCTCCGTTTGTGGACCCCTGAGTCGCCTGAGCCACCCTGAGCCCTGAACTGGGTTGCTGCTGGTACTATAAGAAGGGTATAGAGGATTTTGGGTTTAGGGCTACTATAATAAGGAAATCTTATGAAGTACTATATTCCTATATTATTGCAACTTAAAGCATGTTCCGTCCTTAACAGCAGCGCAGTAAACTCACAATACTGTAGCCGTTTTCCTTGTCCTTGTCTCCTCCATGCCTTAGTTGAAGCCCTAAACCCTAAAGCTGTGTGGTTGAATAAGGAGGAGTAGTGTTTTATTTGGGGGTACTATGGTATCCACTATAGAGTAAGATTATATCCTCCTTTTGGGGTATAGCATCTTATATAAGGAATATAATCTTACTAGGTTCAAACACCCAAAAAAACGTTACTCAGATGTATTGGACTCCCCCCAGCCCTTAACCCTACACTCTATCCCCCCTAAACCCTATCTATGCCCTATACACCTAAAACCCTGTAAGTCCCTACATATTCATTATAGAAATGTTCAATCCCTAGAGTCTATACTCTGAACCCTCAACCACCCTAAACCCTAAACCCGAAGCCTAAAAATGCCCTAAATTAGAATTTATAGTGCTTTAATTGTCTTTTGAGTTCCTTTCTTGCGGGAAATTGGGCTCTTGGAAGGATGTTGGGCTCCTGAGAAAAACCTTGTAAATATGGATCGCAACATATTATCCCAAACCCTAAGCCATGAACCCTAAGCCCTAGACCCAACGTTTCCAATACCTTAAGCCCAAACCCTAAACGGTCAAACCCTAAATACTAAACCCTAAACCTAAAATCCTGAACCCTCAACCCTAAACCTAAACCCTAATCTTAAATTCTAAGCCCTAGACCATAAATCCTAAACCCTGAACCCTAAACACTAAACTATAAGTCCTAAACCCTAAACCTTAACCCTAGACCAATCTTCAGCCCTAAATCCTTAACTTTAAGTCCTAAACTTACCCTAAATCCTAAGCCCTCAACCCTAAACCGTAAACTTAAGTCCTAAACCGTCAACCCTAAACCGTAAACTTAAGTCCTAAAACCTCAAACCTACACTTTCATTCCTAAACCCTAGACCCTAAACCCTAACCTGAAAGGTCTTGATCCGCTGAGGTCGGACATGGCTGCTGCGGAGGCTGCCCGCCAGGCGGCCCACCAGCAGGAGGCCGGGTCATTCGCAGACGGATATAGGTTTTAGGGTTTAGGATGTAGGGTTTAGGGTTGAGGCTTTAGGATATAGGGTTTAGGATTTAGGGTCTAGGATTTAGGTTTCAGGGTGCGGCCCACTGCAGTCTGCAGTGGTTCTTCCGCCGGGCCGGGTAGGGGGCCCAAACCCACTCTGGCATTGGGTTCAGGATACACCAGCTACAGTCTAAATTCCTCAAAGGGTGGTTATATAGGGGATTATATAGGGGAGTCTTATAGGGGTTATTACGGGGGATACTAGAGGGTTTAGGGTTCAGGATATGAGCTAGTGTCAATATTGCCCTTATTAAGGGACCCTTCACAGTGGACATGGAGGTTCCTCTTGTACTTTAGTATAGTAACCCTACACCTAAACCCAAACCCAAAACACTAAACCTTAAACCCAAACCCAATACCTTGGTATATTCCCCACCAGACCGTCTACATACAGAACGTATCTTAAGTTGAGGTCCGAAGGTGGGTGTCGTCTTGCAACTCAAGTTCAATAAGGAACCCTGTCCATTACTTTTCTAGGGACATTTTGGCTGTAACTCATCCGAGGCTAGGGCTTCGGATAAAGGTTAAGGAGTTTTGATACAGCGCGTAGGGTTTAGCATAGCGGGGACGAGCTTACTACATGCGCTTTGCGGTGTTCATATGAAAAGGGACCATAGTGATTTACATTTCGATGGATATATGAGGATATTGGGTTCAGTTTGGGCTCAGAATGCTGTATGGGGCCTAACCCTTAAACCTGAAGTTCAGTTTTCAATGAAGTGTTTCTAGGCTGTCGTCTGTTCAGGTTTATAGTATACAAGGATTTAGAAGAAGGGCGCCTACTGCCTGCATGAAAAATAGGTAGTGGTATCTGGGTTCGCTGTTGGATAAATTCAGGGTTTAGGGTAAGTGCAGAAGGCTTAAAATAATGCCTCATGCAATTTCTATATAACACGGCTTTTGTGGACTGGCAAGGTAAAAAAGGCCCTAACCCCAAAACCGTAGAGGTGGGAGTTTAGGCTTGGCGAACGTGCGGGGTGTGATTGATGAGGGTCAAAAATGCCGGCAGAACTGGGCAAACTGTTTAGGGTTTAGGGTTTGTAGGGAACTACAGTCTCCCAAGCAACCATGCACTTTCCCTCAGATAATAAGGGGTCTATGGCCCCGAAAAGGGGTGCCGGAAAGGCAAAGTTCTCTAGAAAGGGTGCTACATGGGCTTCTCTGTTAGTGTGCGGGAGTGTAAGAGGGTGTAGAGCGGTTGCAGTGTTTTAGTCATACGGGCTGGGTGTACCCGTAGCCCTATACACGAAACCCTGAGCCCTAAACCCAAATGCAATTGAGTAGTATTTTAGTTGGGGATACTATGGTACCGATTATAGAGTAAGATTATATCCTCCGTTTGGAGAATGGTATTTTAGATAAGTTGCATCATCTAAAAAACGCTATCCGATTGTCTACAGTCTACAGAGTGTTCAGTCTGAAGGGCTTTAGGGGCGTTAGGGTTCAGAGAATTGGGTTTAGGGATTAGGGTTGTATGGTGAAAACTGTAGTCGACTGCGCCCTCACCCCCCAAATGGCGGTTTGCATGAGGATTTGCTCCAAGTCTTTTCTTCTGCGCGCTAAACCCTAGATAGTAGCTTCCATTTTCTTGTCCGTTATCCGTATATTACCCCTATACAACCCCTATAACCCCTATAAACCCTGAAAGGGTACCCCTACATAAGCGAAAGCTTAAGCCTTAGCTAGGGTGAAGCACTCGGGGACTGCAGGTTTGTTGGCAAGATTGCGCACATTCAAAGGATGCTGTAAGGGATTCAAATTGTTTGGTTTTAGATCTTTGCTTTAGCGAACAGATGCTTTCTAGGGTTCAAGGTGTAGGTGTTGAAGATGATCGAGGTGTTGAGTTTGCGGCTTCGTGGTTGTTAGCTACCGCCCAAGTGAAAGCCTTGAACCAACCAAACAAGCACGGGCTCTCCTATAGGATTGTTACATATATGCATATATCCCTAAACCCAAACCCTGAGTCCTCTACAAATAAAGAAACCACGTATATATATATACATATATGTATATAGTATTGTTTGGAGGGGCTGCAGTGTATAAGAGCCCAGGTACGGGTGGTCTGGGGCTTAGAGTTGCCCGTCCTAAGCCTTAAACCCCGAACCAGGGTACCCTAAACCCTAACCCTTAGTAGGACATGCCAGATGCCCCCCGACACACCTTAATTGAGGGTTTAGGGTTTCAGCCTATAGCCTAAACCCTTTAGGGTTTAGGGTTGCGAGGATCCCCACAGGCTTCCAGAAAAACAAACGGCTACTGTTTGATGGCATTGTATTAGGGTTAAGGGTTCCAGACACTACTACTTGTACCCCGAGGTGCCTAAAGGTTAGCAGTAACTGCCCTCTCTGATTAGTATGTATAAGAAAGCTGTAGCTAATTGGCGTTACAGGTGCTGCCCTAAAGTTTTGGGGCTCTATGGAATTCCATGTCCGTTTGGGAGGGTAGCTTGGTGCACCGTTGATCTTTCCATTTGCAGGTTTAAGGTTTAGCTAGAATATGCTTAGACCCTTACAAAGGTAAAGATACCAACATGCGTTTCAGGAATTTCTAGGTAAATAGGTTGCTCTGGGTGGGGTTAAGGCCGAAAGGAATTAGGTCTAATTCTCCTGTTCGCTAAGCAAATTGAAATGGGCATCGCTCAACATGATCTCTAAATGGTCCTCAAGAGGTCCTTGTATCTCTTCATTACCCCCATGTATTCCTGCTTGGAGTTGCATGGGGACTGGGTGACTATACCTATATCTGTATAACTCCCCAAAATGCCGTATTGGTAACCCCCTTTGTCCCCCTAGTTAGCATAATAGTTCCGAAATCCTGTGACCTTCCAAGCAAACCCAAAATCCTAAACTTGTTCTTGTCCGTTTGATTCTCCAACTGAGATCATCCCCAAACCCTAGGCACTAAACCCCTAAACCCTACAACCCCTAAACCATAAACCGCGTAAACCCCCACACCCCAAAGCCCTAAGACCCTAAACCAAATAAACCCCTAAGCCCTAAAACCCAAACCAAATAAACCCTAAAACCCCCAAATCCCCCCATATATGCCCTCAGTTTAAAGAAGAACTTCCGAATCTGAAATCTCCTTAAGAATTAGTTTTTCATTTTTGTTTTGGGTCCACCCCAGTAATGGGTACCGCAAGGGATTATTGTAGGTAATTAAGGCCCTAGTAACTCCACATTAAGGAGCTACTATAGGGGGATTGACCTAACTTTTTGTTATCGTATGACCCCAAGGATCTGTTTAACAATAGTGTTCCTGTCATGATAGGTCTAGGGGAAATAGGGTTTAGTGTTCAGGGAATACTGGAATCTCAACAGGTGGACATGAAGCGGCGCCGAGACGAGTTGAAGGACAGCCTCTAAACCAGTTGAGGGTTCAGCGTTGAGGGGTATAGGGTTTAGAGGATAGGGGATAGGGTATAGAGTGTAATTTAGGGTTTAGGGCTTTAGGTTAGAAATTAGGGTTTAGGGCTAGCTTTACTTTCATATTGCCCTAGATACAGCTACATAACCTCATATCACCGTATGGATCCCGAAGCCCCTTCCATGCAGGTAGGGAAAGGCCAACTTGTAGCCAACTCATGTCCTACAGTTTCCTCTACCAGGTTTTCTAGATAGCCAATCAACCTACCTGCATGCCCTTAGTTTCCTACCCTATTCCCTAAACCCTATAGTACCTTGGTGAAATGTCTTCGGGTTACTGCATAGGGCTCTGGAGGTAGGTGTCTAGGATTTAGGGCCTGGAAGTCAGGCCCTACATCATTAATATGCATGATATGCGGTTTCCCCAAATCACGGCTACCTTACCTTTATGGACCCTCGGGATATAGGGAGAGTACAGGGGAATGATGGAGTTCCCTCTTCGGAACTACGTAGGTCCGATTTTGCCAAGCTCCCACACCACAGGAAACTGGCAACAGCAGTGGGCCACTGTTGTAATTCGTGATCTTTGCAAGTAAGCACTTTAAGTGAGCGTGTGCAGTGGGAATTCCAGGCACTGGAATAACTAAGAGACTGTTAGTGTTGTAGCTGGCTACCCTTCCCCATGCAAACAAGAAGCCTGTATATAGCCTCCTCAAAGGGACAGTATTCCTTGTAGGGCCCCTGTTTTGCTTCAATGTTTGTTTGCCTTACCCCTGTACATTTCTACATATGCCTATATCGTTGCTTCACGGGCGCCGTTTGGTCTTCTCTGGTTGTTTGGGGCAGCGTATTCGCTGTGATTACCGCAACAGGCGTGCGACCTACGGCGTTGGCTGGGGGGCGCAACGAATCTCTCATACTCGCAGTAGGGATGTGTCAGAGATTCAGGCACCTGAAACCCAAAAGCTTTAAACTCCCAAGGATTTGAACCCTCACTTTTGCATTTGACCCACAAGGGAAAGTTTATCTGGTTGTTTCCAAAACAGGGCTCCCCTTCCGGAATGTGATAATCCTTACTATGGGGTCGCCCAAAAAGGGGCCCCTCATTTCTAGAACCCCCCAAGTGACACGGTGGAGACTAAAACTCCTACATGATCCTAAATACCTTCTGTCTTGCGAATTATGGTTCAATGGTATATTAAGGTCGTGCAGGATTTTTAGTATCAACAGTAGGTATACGGAAAACTTCCCAGAAATCACCCAACTTCACGAAGACGGACTTTGCCCGTTCTCTGTTGGGTGATGATCCTGTTGCCTCAAAAAGGTGCTGGCGCTTGAGGGACGTGAGGGAGAGAATATTAGGGTTTAGGGTTTAGGGTTTAGGGTTTAGGGTTATGCTGGGGTTGCCATGCTGGGGAATTGGGGGTTCTATGATACGGTGGCTAAAATTCCTACATGACCCTACATACTTACACATTGGGAACTCTGGCATCATAGTACACTCAGATCATACAGGAGTTTCAGTATCAATTGCGGGGGTTATGTACGGATACCACAACTCCCTCCAAAGCACCATAAAGCATGCGCTCGCATGCTTCCGTGCCTCTAGCAAAGAGTGGTGCTGGATTCAAAACCTTCTAGTTGGGCAGGCTAGCCTTCGACCGGTATGGGGCGTACGCACTTGCGTATGTTTAAATGTTTGTATATATACATGTTTATACATGGCCCTGTCGAATCTCAAGATTGAATGCTTTTGTGCCCTGGGAGCGCAGCAACTGCGAAGCCTATCAATGGCAGTCCCCACAAGTAGGGAGACCCCAAGGTACTCCCCAAAATGACATCCCTCTTTTTTCGGAGACCCCTCTCCTCCCAATTGTAGCACCTGAACCACTGAAGTCGTTCAAACCTCCCAAACCTTGAACCCTAATCTCTAGGCCCTAAAACCCCTAATGCCCCCAAGCCTATTTTCATTAAACCCTATCCAAACCTTGACACCCATGCCCCTAGGCCCCCAAGCCTACACCCGAAACCCTGTAACAGAGAATAAAGGTTTAGGGCTCCGGGTACGTCCCCACCTTCACACCTGATTTCAGTTTAGGGTCTGGGATTTAGGTCTAGGATTTAGGATTTTGGGTCCAGGGTTTAGGGGTTTTCGCCCCGAGAGAGGCTCAACAACCTGGAGCTCGTGACGCAGTGAAGGCCGGAGAATCACAGCAATCAGAGCTACGGTCAGTATCACATACTGGTGGTCAGTTGGACCCTAAACCCCTAGAACCCTAACTAAACACTGAAGTCTAACTCCCAAAGCCTGAAAGGACAAGACTATCATTTGCTAACGGTAGGGTTTGTGCTTTATGGCCTTTGGGGTTAAGGTTTAGGGTTTGGGGGGTTTTGGTAATGTTTTACCTAGAGGAGCCAATGTACCCAGAAGAGACGTGTCACCTACTATTTGGGTATTTCTATATACATCTTTTTAAGGGTCTTGGTCTAGGTTTCTCGAGAATACTCCCAGGTTAGGCAGCAATTTGCTCCCTTCCATGCACAAACGCCCGGCTTGACTAGCACAGTGTAAGAGCACACCTCAATCCCAGTGGCAGGCACGGCGGGATGGGACATACAAGCTTAAATGATGCTGAAGAGCACAAGCCGCATACTGTATCGTTGATAAATGACTTTACATGATCCTGACGAGGGACGGGTAGTGATACCTCGACTCCTTTGGAAACACTTTCAAGTGGCTTTGTTCCAGATTTAGTACACCCGCTAGCTTCAAGCCTTTATCAGTGAGAGAGCCAAAAATCATCCCTCCTTGAAGTTCAGTTTACCACCCTAACCCCCGCACCCCAAAAGTCTCCATTGCGTTTTCTATTTGCTTCTCCATTTTCTATTCTAGACCCAGACTCTTTATATATATATATACAAATAAACCTTAAACCCTAAACCCTTATGTATATATATATAACCCTTATGGAACCTGAAGCCAAGGCCTGAAATCCTTCTGCAAGACAACCATCTTCAAGTCAATTTCAGGGCTCTGGGTAGTGGGTTGGCTTTATTGGGGAGGGGGGGATGGGATGCACTAGACTGAAGAAGCTTTAGGGTTTAGGGTAGTGGTCTGCTATAGGTTCGAGAATAGGGGATGTCATAGGGACGACTGTGGCGATCCGTTCCGTGCCAGGCTGCTCGGCGCTAGGTAGTCAAAATCGTGCCGTGCCAAGTGCCTTCAACGCATCCGAATCAGAGTGCCTTAGAGCAGCTATAGGAGCCTGAATAAGTGCAGACTCCTCAACCTTAAGCTGTAAACCTTGTAGGCGACGAATGGAGGCCCTGACAGTACAATCTCTGGCCTTGCGCCTCAGGCATGTGTTTTGAGGCGTATGTGCTTCTTGCCCCTCAACCACACAAGCCCCAAAGCCACTTCAACCCTCCTAACCCTACACCCTAAGTCCTTGAATCCTGAACCCTCAAATCCCATACCATATTACCCTAAAACCCAAAACCCCTGAACCCCAAAGCCCTCTATCCTCTGAGCGTACTGACAAGCCACTGTAGTCCATCTTATCAACTAACCGCAGTCATCCTCATCATAATTAACCCTAGAAGCCCAGTTACCTATATATAGGGTTCCTGTCCCTAAGTCCCTATATAAATGTATATTATCTATAACCCAAGGACCTACTATATGGGTACCTGGGCTTCTAGGGTACACCCACTTACTAAGCCCTGTGAGCCTGCAAGCCCTGCAATGTAGTAGTTTCCATTTTCCTTTCCGCTATTAATCTACTTGCTGAGGCCCCCTCACCGGTGCACTGATGTACCTGCATGTTCCATTCCATTGCCAAGTTTCTTCTCCATCTCCGTGAAAGAGCCTAAGTCCCCTAATTCCTGAAACCCCTCAACCCTAAGACCCTGAAGCCCCTAAACCCTACGACTCTAAGACCCTAAAGCCCATAATTCCTCTTCAGCGAGCCACGAAGTGACCCTCAGAAGGCGGCGCGCGCCGCAGAGCGGGAAGCAGACGGAGAGCGCAAGGCCTGGGGTTTAGGGTTTAGGGTTTTGAAATTTGTCGCTATGGGATTCAGGGTTACAGTTGCTTTGAGGTTTAGAGTTGAAGGTTCCGAGGGGTTTAAAGCTTTAGGGGTTGGGCTTGGGTTCGCTGTGGGGTTTAGGGCTAAGTACCTAGTTTTGGCTGTTTGGATCCCTACTGTAAGGACTTCTTCCAGGCAGTGCCATAGACACCCTCAACCCTAAACCCTGAACCCTAAACCCTAACCCCAGACCCTGCGCCCTAACCCCCGCAGATTACCGGGTCGAATGTTTCAAATCTTGCGAGCTGCGGCTCCATGAGATTTTCTCGGCTACGAGTTAGTAATGGGTACCACCATTGGCCACGCTAGGTATAGTAGGGCCCTTATTAGGTCCATATGAAGGAGCTATTCCTATAGCTATAGAGGGGATTTAGTGCTTGAACATTTTCGTAGGGTCCTGTGTACCTCTAAAACCCTAGACCCTTCCGCCTGACTTTATGGTATGCTGTACCCCCAAAGCTCCTGTCACCTCTAAACTCCCAGTATTCCTTCTAAGAAGCCCTGTAGTAGTCCCCTATATAATCCCCTATATAACCCCCCTTTAAGGAGTTTAGACTATAGCTCATATGAAAGAGATTGTCTAGCGTTGAGGGGTGTGGGAGTTGAAGGCTGATTCCGTTTCAGTTGTTCATGGCCCAGCTGGCAGCAACTGGGTTTAAAGTCTAGGGTTTAGTGTTTAGGGTTTAGGGTTTAGAGTCTGATGTACATGGCAATAATCAACCCTAACCCTTCACTGTAATTCATTTTTGGGTTTGGTATGTTTTTGGGGTTAGGACTCTTACTAGGACAGCACACCAGGAATAAAAGGTACTACATTGCAGGACCGAGGTAAACCCAAACACCTCCCACCCCCTCTATTGATGGTTTGCTAACATTACGTACATGGTCCAGAAAAATCCCTGCAAAGCCTGCGGCGGGTTGTGACATGCATGACTGGCGCAGAATGTCTAGGGTTTTAGGGGTTTAGGTCGAGGAGGATATCCTAGCGCAAGTACGCTCAGATGAACACACACACACGCACGCAGTAATTTGAAGAAGCTTCGTGCAATGATCTGTTCCCAGTAGAACCAGCAAAGCGAGCACATTTCACCAAGACCATCCGAACAGGATATCTGATGGTTTTGGATCCTTCGTCGTGTCCTACAGCAACCATACACCCTAAACCCTAAATCGTAAACCCCAAACCCTAAATCAAGCCTAAAACACTGAATCCTAAACCCTAAGGTAAGGGGCAGCCTGCTACTCGAGAAAGTTGCGAGTAAGGGCTTAGAGTTTGCGGCTTAATCGTCAGCCGCAGATCTCCGAACCCCTCTCCCGAAATCTGTTAACAGGGTTTAGGGTTCAGGGTTTAGGGTTCAGGGTTTAGGGTTTAGGGCTCTGGGTTTTCAAGGGTTTCAGCATTGTACCCCTACGGTTGAACCCCTGGGTTCTGGGATCCTTTTAAGGGACCTAGAGGATTACATTGGCTCATATAAGGCCAATACTAGGGCCATATTTGGGAACCCTTTTAGCGGTACGACCTTAGGGCGCTTAGGGCTACAAACTTGAGGTTTAAGGTGATCCTTAACGAAGAAGTTTGAAGACTTGACTCTGATAGTCTTTTTTACAACCCTGGTATAATGATAGTACCTTGGGGTTTTAGGGCTTAGGGTTTAGGGTACCCAGACACCCTAGTCTAATTGAGTGTTGTAGGGCCCTATGTTACTACAGTGGGTTCCGGTCCGCGAGGCCTTGCATGCAAGAGCCGAGAAGCGCGAAAAGGCCGTCGTGTCAGGCTTTTTACGGTTTAGGGTTTGGGGGTTTTGTGAAGCTAGCCTTCTGTAGGGGCTTAGATGGGGGTCTCAAAAACTTAGGGCACCTTTCTTGGTATCTCAATAGCAAGGCTTATAGTAATTGTTATTATATTGGGTCATATGTCGGGGACCCAGATTTATGGAAAGTCTCAGATTATTACCAAAAGTATTCCCTTGTAGCCCGCATATAATTGCCGCAGTATGCGCCAAGACCCTAGTCTACTGAACTTGGCTCAAACCCTAAACCCTAAATCCTAAACCTTAAATCCTAAATCCTAAGCCCTAAGCCCTAAATCCGAAACCTTAAATCCTAAACCCTAAACCCTAAACCGTAGGCTTACAACCACCTTCAGCTAAAGACCCGAGATCCTAAACTTGAGGCTTAGGGCTTGGAGTTTGGGCTTGCTAAAAGAGAGCTCTGAATCATGCTATTCTTCAGCCTACGCGAGGAGCCATACGCACACAACCCAAACGACAGGCCGACCGGGGCCTTTAGGGCTTAGGATTTAGGGCTTTGGGTTTAGGATTTACGTAGGGTTTAGGATTTAGGGTTAGGGTTAACCCTATAGGGTTTAGGGTTTAAACCGCGGGATTGAGAGATAGAATGATGGATCCTACAAAGCCTACTACACCGCAGCCCCAAATATTATGAACTCTCAATTTCCCTCACCAGTCTCGCCCCTAAGCCTTAACCCTTTAGGGGTTAAGGGTTTAGGGTCCCTACCCACCATCCTCCCAAGAGCTAGCCTCGACATACTTCCCATTTCCGTGCAATTTTCCAGGATCTTGTCTGTTTGACTTTCCATCATCCCGAAACCCAGTAAAGCTCTGCATGCCCCCATCACCCCTTTAAAGGGAGGTAAGGATCATGATCCGTGGTAATTTCCCGTCATGATCAGTGAAGAGCATCCCAAGGCCTGTCCTTGATTCCAGAGCTAAGACTCTGAACCCGAAAACCCAAACCCCAAACCCAAAGCCGTAAACCCCACCTTAGACCCAAAAGATCTTCAGTTTTAGGGCCCTATGGTATAATTCTTTATATGAAATCCTAACACTGAAGGTCTTTGGGGTCTAAGGCAGACCTTAAGCCACAAACCCCAAATCCGCAACCTTCAGCCGTAAATCCCTCACCCGAAACTTCCTGATCCCAAACCCCTATCCCTAAACTGCATCAGGAACAGGAGCTTCTTGAAGAGGCTAAGAACACCGCAGCCCACGGCTCAGAAGGATTGCCTGTAAACCCAAATGAGCTACACTCCATAACTCCTTAAAGGGGGTTATATAGGGGATTATATATAGGAGACTATTATGTGGCAAGGGGGATACTGTGAGTTTGGACTGTGGTTCGAATGGAGTAGCCTTTGGAAGCCCATTGTTCATAATGTAGAGAAAGATTATGTCCTCCTGTTGGGCATAGCCCCACAAAAAGGAAGGTTGGCGACAAGTGTGCAGGATTTATCCATGCAAGGTCGCGGTCCATGACTGATCTGATTGCGGCTGCTGCTGCTGCTGCTGCTGCTGCTACTGCTGCTTTTGCTGCTCGTAGCAGAGCCGTCGCCACAGCTCCTTCCGGTCGTTCTGCCGTTGCACTGCCAATCTGCCAGCGACAGCGCCTGCTTGTTCACCTAATTATGTGTCATGCCTCCGCTGTTGTTACCGGGCCTGTTCAAGATGGGTGTGATGGTTGTCGCGGTCAGAAAGCAAAGCGCTTTGGCCCAAGGAGCCAGTATACGGGATTGGTATTGGAGTTTGGGCGTTGAAGCTGAATGGTTACAGTAGATTGCAGCTGCAGTTTCGGTGCTGCTGACGGCTCGCAGGCATTTCACCCACCGATGCTGGGATCTTGCAAGTGTCCTGTAGGAAAGAAGGTGTTTGTACAGGTCGATGTTTGGACAGGTCGTCGGAGTTTGTCCGAACAAACATGATGGTTGTCTGGCCGCTCCCTAGTTGTGCTCACATAGAACTGATCT
The DNA here is from genome assembly GCA_905231905.1 of Symbiodinium pilosum. Taxonomy (NCBI): domain Eukaryota; class Dinophyceae; order Suessiales; family Symbiodiniaceae; genus Symbiodinium; species Symbiodinium pilosum. The sequence continues at coordinate 12,795 of CAJNIZ010039491.1, read as the reverse complement.
AGCCGAGAAGAATCAAGGTTGAAACCGTATACTGCCCTTTGCTCTAACCCCTGCCGCCCTCAACACGACTAGTGCAGACTTCCCCAGGTCAAACAGCTCAAGAACGAAGAGTACGACGCTAACCAGGCCGATCACAAAAGAGTTCGTACAGCTATAGTAACCCCACAATCGCCACATGCGAATAATCACGGAAAGCGATGCCGGCATGTGAACATGCTTGGGCTATTTGTATCCCTAGAGGAATATCCAGGATTTTTTGGGGCTTAGGGTTTGGTTTAGATTTGGGGTTTAGAGCTTAGGGTCCAGGGTTTAGGGTTGGGATGAGGGGTAAACCAGAGCAGGTCAATACACCTCTGGCCGCCAGGAGGGCCGGCTATTAGGGCTCGGGCTTTAGGGCTTAGGTTGTAGGGTTCAGGGTATTATAATACCCCACTACCCCACCTTTGAAGAATCAAATAGAAAAGGAGATAAAATGATATGGAAACTGTGGTTACGTGGGGATTGAAAGGGTTTTGGGCTACTTGGAGGGTCAGGAGGATTCAGTCAGTGGGCTAATAGTGACACAGTTGAGGTTATTGTATGGCTTATTTGCAGGTTATACGTATGCGTGATATGGATTTTAAGGAGTTTCACGTATACTTTATATGGCCTTTGAAGGGTAATAAATATACTTAGTAAGTCTCCTTCACCAGGCAGGTCCATGAAGGACTCCTTCCCTCCCCCGCATGCAGTCGGCCCCTGAATCATAGTGATGGGGAGAGGTCCTCTCTGGGGTCCCAGAGTGCGGACGCATACATAGAATATAGCCGGCTGAGGCTTTGTAAAAAACAGATCTGTTTTGGGGGCGTCCACATAATGGGGATTACGGTATACTGGGCTAAACCCTATAAACCCTAAATGGGGTCTATCTATATTGAGGTCTACTTATGGAAGTTACCGCATCAATCAAGACGGTAAGATCAGGGCATATCAGCCCCGTAAGCCCGTTTAGGGTTTAGGGTTGTACCCTAGGTAATGAAGGACCGTCGCTCTTTTTGCAAAGGGTAGCGTGTGCCTCCATTTCTGAACTCCTTAGGATTGTACCCTTGGGTTTCGGATTGTAGGTCCGTGGAAAGAAGCCATGCAACTACTCGCTTCTTTCGAGCGGCATGCGGCAGCTTCACAAAAAAGAGGGCCCTTGGTGACTATGGGGATATGTGTCATAGTCTAAACTTCTTAAAGGAGGTTATATGGGGGATTATATAGGGGACTGCTTGGGGGGGTTATTAAGGGGGATACTAGGAGTTTAGACTATGGCTCATATATGTATGGGTACGACAAAGGGTCATGAGTCCTATTGAAGCGTCTCTGGGGAACATTATGCGAAACTCCTAAGGCCAGGCCCTAAACCCTAGATCCAAAAACTCCCCTTATGTTCCAGAGCATCTGCAGACAATTTTTTCCCTTCAGTGTCTTCTTTTTTTGCGGTATGTAGCTGCTTGATACCATAGCGAAGATCCCCTGAACGGTTTTCTTTTACAAATCTAGCTGTCATGAATTACCCTGATTGTTGCCTGAGCGCTTAACCCCCCCGGTTGCTCAATAAAGTCACGAGCACCTTCCAAACCCTAAAAATCTAACCTAAAATTCTGACCCTGTAGTTCTGATCCTGAACCCGTGCCCGAGACGCTAAGCCCGTGATCCTAAACCCTGAACCACAAGCGCCTATACCCCGAAGCCTAGATCCCATGCAAACCCTAAACCCTTCATCCTGAATCCTTTCCAAGCCCTGAACCCTGCAACACTATACCCTGAATCCTAAACCACAAGCCTTGAACCCTGCAACCCTATACCCTGAATTCTAGACCCCAAACCCCTCGGGTAGGTCATGAGCGCCTACGAAGAACAGAGAGGGAGAAAGAAGGCCTCTTGGCGTTTGGCTATAGGTTCAACAATAGAGAATCAAATGGAAAAAGAGTCGAGCATGGGACATGACATGGGACGTTGGCGAGTTTTGGGAATACGTTGGGATGAAGGGTTTAACAGTTATAGGCCACTTCAAATTTTGCTTAGCCAACTAGAGGCCCCCACCTAAGCTCCATGATTTGGTAATAGTTGGGTTAGAAGCCGCAGTTACAATTGGCTTATAATGGCCTTGAATCTCCAAATAGGGTGTAGTGTTAAGGTTTAGTGCTAGCCCTTACATAGATTTAGGAGCTACAATGCAAGCCCGAAACTGTGCACCCACCAGTGTTTAAGGAGTTAGCAAGGACTGTATGGAGCTCTCAGCATAGCCCTTCTAATGTTCACTTCTAAAGACTTCTCGTGCTTAGGAGAGAGTGGGGCCTTGGATGCCCATGATTCGCTTTCTGTAAATTAAGTAGTCCTCTACAGTGGTACCCATATCCCCTCCCAACTCCCTCTTAGGGGCAGCAAGAAGAGGAACTTTCACCATCTTACCGTTATCGCTGCACATCCTGGGGCCTCGTATGAACTAGTGTCAATATTAAGGTTACCACATAGGGGTTCTTTCGGTGGTTTAGCATAGTCCTGATTGTATTCAGGAATAGGAAGCCATGTCCATTAGTTATTTTGGGAAATGATGACTGTAGCTCATATAGAGTTCAGAAAGGATGTATCGAAAGTTTAGTGAGCAGGCTTTGAGGGCTTATGCGGCTGTACTGTATAGGTTGTTTATGGAGGCTGTAGAAGTTGGTAAAGATGTACACGCCTGTGTAGGCTTGAATGTGTTCTTTGGGGGTTTCCAGGCTTTTGGGATTAGCGTCTTATCCCTAAACCTTAAACCGATGATTGAGGATTAGGGATTCGGGCTCGTATGGTTGTCGCTGCGCTTACGAACAGAAAAAAAAACATGGACAATTTCAGAATCATATCTACAAAGACGAATAAAATCTAAATGGGGGTTTCATTACATTACGGGTACCTTTTTGGGGGGCCCATAATGAGGACTATAGTATTGGACTTTGAGAACCGGAGCTGCGCAGAAGAGCATACAGAAATCGGAAACTTGAGCCCTAACCCCTAGACCGTAAACTGTAACCCTTGTGCTTCAGGCCTTTAGGTTGGGTCTGGCTTTCATGAGGTAGAGAAGTTTATCAAAGGGAGTCTCCATGGGACAAGTAAGGAAAGAAGTAAGGAAGGATGATGGAATTTCGGGATATGTATATGTGGAAGACCCTCATTTGTTGACCCTTCTGTGTACGTGCCAGAGCCTGGGTCATTGTTGAAAGCTTCAAACCCTAAACCCCAGGCCCTAATCCCGAAATCCTAAGCCCAAAACCCCAGACCTTGACCCCTAAAACCCCATAACCCCAGACCCTGACCCCTAAATCCCAAATCCCAAGCCCCTGACCCTAACCTCTGAATCCTAATTTGGGTTTACCTAGACCCTCCAATGTAGTACCCTTTTGCTAGATAACCAAAAAATACCACACCCAAACAGGAACTGCATTAGAACCCCTGATCCTAACCCCTAAATCCTGAGATGGGTTTAGGGCTTAAGGTAGGATCCTGATCGTCCCTTGCTTTGGGCCCTGCATATCTAGGAGCAGCCAAGACTTCCTTCAAAGCGCTGGGATGTCACGCGTTTAAGGGTTTGTGGGTTTAGAAGTCAAGGGTTAAGGGCTGGGGGGTTTAGGGCATTAGGGTTTAGAGGCTTAGGGTCTGTGAAAGAGTTCATATTTATATATATATATATACATATGTACATATGCAAGTAATTGTAAATGCAGATATATTATGTATGTGTGTGTGGTATGCGTACGTGTATATATATATATACACATCCCAAAGCAAAGGAACCTGCATGAATGTCCGAGAAGGAACTTCAGAGCTGCAACATACCCGGCCCCGGAACTATTATGGAACGCCCAAAAAAGGCTCTCATACAGTCTCGAAATAAGCACAACTATTTGGAGGTTCCCCATCAAAATCTGTCCCGCCTATTAATGCCCCAATGCAGGGTGATCGTTTTTGTATGTTTTTGAAGGACCCCGAAAGCGGACCCCTAAGTTCTGAAACCTCCATTCTCCTTTTCGAGGCTCAGGAATGAGGGAGCTCCTTATTCCGACAACTCTGAGCAGATCTTTGACAAAGCATCATGTGTACAGAAGATGCGCTGTGCGCGCAAGCATTGGGGTCTTCCACCAGTTTCACTTTGAGTGTTTAATTTACCGCAAGCGCAGTGCGAAGTGCAGCGGTACAAATTCAGCAACTCGCAAGCGGACGGTGATGCGCACATTTTTCATGGGACAAAGAGACTACCAGTGACAATTGCATAGGCTGATTCGCAAACGCTCTTCCATATCTCAACATTGCTGCACGACCGCCACCTACAATAGTAATAGTGTTGGGGAGATTCTCCTACATCCGTGTAATACCTAGGTGGGCGTATAATGGAAGTGCCAGTGATAGCTATCATGGTACGTAGTCAAAGAGCCCACAAGATGGTAGGTGGTTATGAATTGGAGCGTTCCCCACCTCGTAGTCTAGATTACACTCCCCGTGGTCAGTTCTCCTCATTTGGGAAAACCGCTTGTTAGAGTAGACGAGCTCACGCTTTTATTTGCGCATAGTGCGTCGTAAATGGGAGTTTGTCAAAACAATCACCATATAGTCCCTTGAGAGGGATCAAGACTCTCTACTACTTCCCTCAGGTCACCAAGGCAGCTCCCTTTTTGAGAAGGCTCCAAATCATGGACCCAAACTAAAGAGTCCACCTCCTCCCATTTCCATAGTGTTTGACGGTTAACATTACAGCTCTAACATTACTCGTGATATTAGGAACATTGTGACTGTTACTATTGCTATTCATTTTGTTTTCTAATTCTAGTATCATTGTTTTTACGACTACACGTATGATGGTTGACCACCACCACCACCACCACCACCACCACCACCACCAACAACAACAACAACAAAGGAAGGGGGCAAACACCCTCTCTCTCTCTCTCTATATATATATGTGTATATATATATATGTACATATATGCACATACACGTACATAGAAGTACGTATACGCGTCCATGCGTACATACATTCATGCATACATACATATAGACATACGCTTACGTACATGTGGATACACACATACATGTATCCACACATGCATGCAGGCATGCAAGTAACAAAGCAGGTCTAGGCAAGAGCGGGACAGTTGCCAGTAAGAGTTGCTGAGTTCGCTTGCGCGACATCATGGCAAGCCTGCCATGGGGAAGACGGGCTTGCACTGTATCCTTAGCAGCTGAGTGGGTAGGGCCTAGGGTTTAAAGGGTAACCTTTAACCCTTTGGGCATATAGGATTCTACCAGAATGACTCTGGTAACTTTCTCATGTGGGCCAGGAAACTCAGCACTTAGGTTTTTTCGGCAGGAAAAACTTAATTTATAACTACCCCATAGGCCCTTAGAGAATCGCGAGTAATTATAGACTATATTAGACGTGATCTGCTTACCTGGGCCGGTTCAGGAGTTTGCTTGGTCATTCTCAAACATACTTGCTAATCTTTCTTACTGACATTCATCTATAAAGAATTATAAGCAATTTCGCTTGTCAACACTATGAGGACGCGGGCAGCGAGCTAGGATGTATTGAGAGTGTTAAGATGACAGGTTTGGGTTGCAGGGGCTTGGGCTCCGCAGTTTAGGGATTAGGGTTTAGGATTTCAACGGTTTAGGGTTGAGGGTTTAGGGTTTTCAGGGTTTAGGGTTTTAAGGGTTAAGGGTCTGGTTTAAATGTTTTAAGGTAAAGGGTTCAGGTTGTAGAGGTTGGTGGTAGGGCTTTGTGTTGGAACCTCGCCTCAACGTTGGTGGACCATACTCTTGGGGGCAATTGCTTGCCTTGATTGACTGAGGCAAAGTGGCGCGTCATTTAGGGTAGCTTTGCTTTTAGAGTTTGGCCTTTTCTTTGCGGGTATGACAGGCAGAATACTTGGCTGCCGAGACCCTTAACCCATGCCGCTAGCACGCCTAGTTAGCTGCCAAGAAAGAGTTTTCTGAACAGAAGTGCCAATCATGAGCTGCCCCTGGGCCCTGGGTAGAATTTCCTGCTTGTCCCACCTCAACTCATAGGATTTGTATCAGCCCCAAGAACCCTTAATAGCCTTGGTATGGACGCTAACGGTCCCTACGGTTACCAGCTGGTTTGGGGTTTGGGGCTCCTCGAAGTGGAGCCCATAGGGTTTAGGGTTTAGGGTCCCATATCCACCCTACGATGAACCCTAAGTGCGAAGGAAGAGGTAGCCACCGTCTGATGTCATACTGTCGAGGGAGAGAAACTTTCTGCAAAGCCGTGAGTCTAGCACTTACCCTACATCCGGAATCCAGAATTCCCAAAAAGTAAACCTTAACCTTAAATTCCTCTAGAAGGGAAGAGTTTCCCATCGTCTGATGTCGTGAGCCTGATCTGTGCCTGGTTGAAGTGACTACAAGCATGGGGCGGCCGCCAGTGCAGTGACAATTTGGGAGACTTTTGGGATTTAGGTTTTAGGGATTTAGGGTTTAGGGTTTGGGGATTTAGGGTTCAGGGTGTGGGGATTTAGGGTTTAGGGTTTGGGGATTTAGGGTTAGGGTTTCGGGATCTGTTTAGAGACGGATGGAATCCTTGTAAACTATGGTCTAAACTCCTAGTATCTTCCTTTCATAAGCCCCACAGTAGTCCCCTATGTTTTTGAAAAAAAGGCCCCATTCAAGGACTTTAGACCATACTCGTCGCTCATGCAAGGGGGCCTCCTACTAAAAACCCTTGCTACTCTAAAGCCCAAATCCCCTAAACCCTAAATCTCTCCTCAGTCTTAAGGAGTCCTGGATTGTGGATCCCCTTTCATGCCTGAGTAGAAGCGGTACATGCGGTTGAGGGTGCTCTCATGTAGGGTTTAGGTTTCAGGGTTTCGGGTCGTATATAAGCCGCAGGGCAGTGACACTTCAGTAGAATGGCGGCAACTTATGCCCCTTTAAACTAAGATGAAACTCCTCCAACTCCTGAACCCTGAAACCTCCATTTCAGAGGAGAGCAGCCTCCATAGGACTTTTTGCAGGGGGTTGAATGTCAGTTTGCGGCAGGGTTAAAACTGTAGCCTTCGCTGCAGTCGCTGGGAGTGGGGCTACAATGTAATCACCCCCCCTCTGACGTTAGACCCCTCCACCCCCTAATAGTAAGTGTTCTCTCTATATACATATATCAATATCAATTTATGGTAAGAAAATATGTTGTGTCAAGAAGGTGTTTTGCAACAATGTTTGGGAGCGGGATTTTGAAAGACCGGACCGCCCAGTATCTGATTGAACCTTTCATTCTGGTAGAAGGCGGAAATCTGAGAGACTGAAGTCATCCTAGGAATGCAAAATGCGAAAACCATAGCAGGGTTGAGGGTTTAGGATTTATGACCCTCAACTCCGATTTCTTGATCCAAAAATCCAATGGATTTGCAAAAGTAGGTGTTAATCCCCCTCACGTTGCTGCTGCGGCAGTAATTCATCTCCGCATGCTCCTGGAGGGCATTTTCTTACGAGCGGAGGTGGTGTGTTATTGTTCATGCCTGGTTCCCACGATCAAAAAAGGCCCGTGGTTTAGGGTTTAGGGTTTCGGGTCTCGCTGCATATAGACATGCGCATGTAGATGTGTGCGTATTTGCATGTATATAAATGTAGGGGTGCTTTTGCTGGGGAGTGTGTACGTTTAGGTTCAAGGCTATTTAGAGTTTTCAGTTTGAGGGTTTAGGGGATTATCTCTTTTTCGGGCTTCACGTGAAAACATGAATTCTTAACAACGTTGCTTAAGCTTGGAATTGCTCGGAGGTTACGTGAAGTTTCAAAAAGGGTGTGATAAGTCAGCTAACCGTAGTTCCCAGATTGTGTAATAAAGTGTGCTAGCAAATCTGAGATACTTTTATGGTAGGTTGTCAAGAGAAGGGCCCCTTTTCGGGTCCCAATTGTGCCCCAAAAAGGACCATAGTTTTGACCACCTACCATGTAACCCCACAAACAGCTACCAATGACCCCCCAAGTAAGACGTACACTGTTACAAAGGACACAAATGGGGACCCCAAACAGGAACCCAATGAATATAGTAGGAACATGAGGACCTCGGTGGGTCTATTCTTCTTATATTCCTACTATAATCTTTGGGCTCCCTGTGTGGCATCCTCGTTTGAGTCATTTTGTTTGGGCTGAGAGCCTGACTTCCTGTATCAGCAGCAATGAAGGGATGTTAGTTACAAGGGACAAGATAGGGTTTAGGGTTCGGGGGTAGGGTTGAGGGTTTAGGGCTTGAGCGAGTATATCTTGGTTGTTTAATGATATCAATTTGGGATCCGATTTTTGGGATCTTGCCTGCAATTAATTTGTGGACTGCTTCCGGCATTTGAGCTCGAGGTCGAACCGCGACTTTGCCAGCCAGCTCCGAGACAGGGAGGGAAGAACCCACGGTACAGCCACTGTATAACTGCGTAGTATCCAATAGTCTTCTATAACACGATTTGCTGTGACAGCGGTATTTCGTAATACGGCTACCTAGGTCCAGAGCTTTAAACCAATGAGACTCTTCACGCCATCTTTCAAAGAGTGCGACCTGCTGAAACCCGAACTGAACCCCAAGGATTTAGGGTCCAGGGTTTAAGGGTCTAGGGTTTAGGAGAGCATGGCTTAGGGTTTAGGGTCTGGAGCTAGGCACTACTACTAGCATTATCTTGGGAAACCTCTACATCACTTCTCGGAACTCTCAGCCTCCAAAACCTCTACGCAACATACCATAAGCCTGGTAAATTGCGAAATCCTCAGCAACAGATACTCAGCCCTAAGCCCGAAACCTTAATAGCCTAAACCCTACACCCTGGACCCTGTGGGCCCTCAACTGTGAGCCCGAAGCTCCAAGCCTTCTCCGGAGATCCGTCCTAGACTTCATATATCCTTGGGTATCCTCTAGATTCCAACCCTGAACCCTGAGTTCCCAGCTTAAACCCTACATTCCCACCTTAAACCCTAAACCCTACACTTCAACCTTGAATCCCAACCTCAAACCCTGAAACCCTGAACCCGGGATTCCAAGCTAAAACCCTCAACCCTACACTCCTAAGCCTCAAATCCCCACCCTAAACCCTAAACCCCAAACCCCAACCCCAAACCCCAAACCCTAAGCCTCAAACCCCGCACCCTAAACCTCAAATCCCAAACCCCAAACCCCAAATCCCAGCCTACAGCCCAAAGCGAAAGCGCCCGGCCAGCGTGATGCCCCGGCGATGTCGGAGGGAGCGCAGCCTCCCGGCCCTGGCCTCTCGACTGCCAAGTTTAGGGCTCCAGTTTGCAGGTTTGGGGTTTAGGGTTTGGGGTTTATGGTTTGGAATTCAGCATCTAGGGTTTGGGATTTAGGGTCTAGGGTTTGGGGCTTGGGGCCTACATCCAAGGGCTTGCAGTCCCCTGTAAGTAGAAGATGTTTGGAGTAGGAGCTTATCATGGTTTTGAGGAAGTCCATGTTCTATCTGCTTAAAAGGACTCTAGGACTTAGGATGTAAGGATAGGGGTTTAGGGTCATGCAAGCCCAAGTGGGAGCACTTAAACTCTATGTGAGCTAGAATCTAAACTCCCTATAGGGGCCGTATATAGGGGACTATATAGCTAAGTAGTATGGGAATTATTAAGGGGGATACTTGGAGTTTAGATTATGGCTCATATCCGAAACCAAGGTTATGTAGTCCCTTGATCCTCCTCCAGCCCCGGGACCCATCTTATAGAACTCTTTCACAAGGACATTAGCTACAATGGGGTCATTTTCAAGGCCTCGCTGTTTGGGATTGTGTCTGAAGGGAAGCCTTAAACACTGCAAGTTTGGAGGGTTTAGGGTTCGGCCTTTTAGTTTAGGGGGTTAGGGGTTTAGGTATTTGGGGTTTAGGGCCTTAGGTAGGAGTTGACATGTAGAAAGTGGCTCAGGTGTCAGTGGTGGCTAGGTAGGAGTTGACATATAGAAAGTGGCTCAGGTGTCAGTGGTGGCTCTGCGCTGGACTTCAGCCGCGTGGATGACTTGTCAGACGACCTGCTCAGGCCATGTGGGGGGTTTGGCGTAATTATGTGAAAGAAGCGTTTCGGGGTTTCAGGATCTGGGTTCAGGGTTCTCAAATGGGGTGGGTATGTGCCGTGATGTATGAGGGGATGGTAAGGAGCTTTCAAGGGACTACGTACGTTTTTGGAGGAAGCATCGGTTTCAGGGCCCAGTAGGTAGTCTCTCAACCGGTCAATATGAGTGCGTAGCGCTTACTAGAGATGAGCCTTGGACGAGGGAGAATTTTGCCTGACTAGGATCTGGCGCAGTGAATTCTTTCTATATATAGGCTCTATATATATTTATATATATATGTATGTATGCAGATGATGTCTGTGAGGTTTGTGCTTGACTGTTGGAATGGTTCTTTGAAGATGAGGAGAGGCTAAATAAGTCCTACTAACAACTTTTGGGGACTAGACCATGGAGCCCAAAAGTCAACACGGTGAGAAGTTCCTTGCACCTGATATATGTTCTGCATTACTGATGATCCAAAGAACCAGTGCTTGCTATCAGGGTTGCAACGGAGGTAGAGACAAGCTGCGTTGAGGCCTCAATCCTTAGACCAGGAACGGGCATCGGCCTGAATTGCGCGTTCTCCCCATTCTCCCCTACAACACGCACACATGTGCAGACGGAAACGGGGTTTGAATGTGGGGCGGCGCTGTGCAAGCAGTACAAGCCCAAGCTCAGAAGTCCACAGCCCGGAAGCTGGAGGACCTCAACAGCCTGCGCCGCTGTCAAGGAACTTGAGATTAAGTTACCATAGTGGGTATATATATATATATGTAAAGTACATAATATGGTTTCCCCAATATGGCAACTTAAGTTCCTTAACGGCAACCCAGGAGCTTGGAAGATGCTGAGAGGTCTGCCGAGCACCCAAGACCTGAGCAGCTTCGCGGCTACTTGGCCAGGGGAAAGCCGTAGCGCAATTCTTGGCACGAACTCCTAGAGTAGCCCTAAACCCTATAACCCTAAATCCCACGACTCTGAACATCACGGAAATGTTGCAACTCTCCACCCTAAGCCTGAAATTCTCGACCCCCGAAGACAGCGTTCTCACATCCCCACCTTGGCCCAGAAGCTCTAGGCTCTAGACTCTAGGCCCTACAGATGTAGTTCAAATCCTTGCGTGAACCTTACGAACTTGGTTCAAATCCGCAACCTAACCGCCAAATTCCAAAGCCTGCTGAGCATGTTCCCGAACTCTCAACCTCGCACAAGAAGCGGAGCTCCCATAAGCCCTGAACTGTACACCCTGTCTTTTTTCTTTTCGAATCCCTGCCACTTTCCCACATACTTGCCCACCCATCTACTAGCCGTACCGTACTTGCAAGGTTTTGATAGGGTTGTCTCTGACGGACCCTGATTCCCCGAAACAAAAACCCTAACAACCTTTTTGTCTTGGTAACCCACGGCGGTAAACCTTGAACCCTAAACCCTAAACCGTAAACAGGACGATCGAGACTTGCCGACGTCAGCTTCAGGAGGAGAAGGAGAAGCAGCTTGGTTGCTTTTGCGGGAACTCAGTGTTCAGGCTTATTTCTGTGGGTGGTTCTCAAAATTATGGGCAATGTTTGGGTCATAGGTTCTAAGAGTATCCAGGGTACCCAAACAGGACCCTAATTGTTGGGAACTACGAATTTGCAGTCCAGACAAATCCAGAAACAAGCTCCAACCCAGCTGGCATCTTCAGAAAGAAGCATTAGTAACACCTTTAGCTGCTATCTGCCCGGGAGTCCAGCAAACAATAGGTGTTTGAAGTTGCGCACTTCTTGGAATGACAGCACGCAGAAACTTAATCGTAATCGGGATGAGGATTTGGGGTGTGGAGTTTGGAGTATAGGATGCAGTGTTCATCTTTTGGGTTCAGGGGTTTAGGGGCCAGTCAGATGCAATCGCAGGATTCGAGAACCTGTAGGGAGACACAGCTGTTCATGTAAGGAATGGATCCCTTTTTCTTGTTTTTTTAGAGTCGGATTAGGCTATGCAGTTTGGCCGTTTTCACACTTAAACCCCAAAGCCTAAACACGGGGTTGTTGAGAGAACGGGTCACAAGGGCAACCACGGTTTAGAGTTTTTGGTTGAGGCAGGATTCCTTTTGGCTGGTCCATCTATCAAAAGTCCATCGATGTGTCTAGGCTTTTGAAGCCACTCCAATTTGAAAGCTGCGGTATGTAGCGTTCTCAAGGGAACCTCAGATAATCAAGAGAACAACAACTATCCATAATCATGCGGCTGTAAAGTGGGCACCTGATGTATGACAAGAACTTGCCCCTCAAAATCTTTGTATAATTAGAGCTATTACATCCTCGGCCGGTAGGACCGATGTAGGCTGTAATCTAAACTCCTTAAAGGGGTTTATATAGGGGATTATTATAGGGGTTACTGAGGGGGATACTACGAGTTTGGGCTATAGCTCATGTAAGAGTGCCGAGCACTTGTTACTGCTATGTTTCTAGGCATCTGGGGGTCCAGGTAACTGTAGCTTAGAACGTTTTTATATGAGCTATAGTCAAAACTCCACTAAGGGGATCATTTTGGGGCTTATTAAAGGGGATACTATGAGCTTAGACTGTAGCTCATAGCATACATCAAGCCAGCGATCCATAAACAGCTGGCTGTTACCCAAAGCAGTGAACAGGAATCCTGACCCTAAACCCTAAACCCAATCAGGAGCCAGTGACTGTAAGATCTGTTTATTACAACAACGCTTGTTATACTATTCTTCTAAACCCTAAACCCTAAACCCTTCAAACTGT
>CAJNIZ010039480.1:44221-65168 GCA_905231905.1 Symbiodinium pilosum | reverse complement strand
CACAAATGGGGGTTTCTCAAACTAAGGGGTACCTTCAAGCAGACTATAGGGTTATACAGGGTTTAGGGTTTAGGGTTCAGGGTTCAGGGTTTAGGGTTTAGGGTTCAGGGTTTCGGGTTTCAGGGCTTGGGGGTTGTCCGTAGATGAACGAAAAAAACGCGTAAAAAAAGGGAAGATACAATGAGTTTAGGTACAAACTCCTTGACAAGGTATATAACCCCAGGTCCACAATGGTCAAGGTTCCAACAGATTGTTGGGTAGATGACTTTACCTTAAACCCTAAACCTAAAGGTTTCAGGGGTAACCCAGGGGGCATTCGTTTTGTATCTGTTCTCTTCCTTTAGCCATGGGGTAGTTTCCATAAATAGGGGGAGCATGGGGGACCTCAAATTACACCCTAATCTGGCCCTAAACCAGTACAATCATAAACTTTGTTCAGGGGACCCCCAAAAACGGGGCCTGATTTTTTGAAACCTCTTTTTGTTTCCTCCTCCCCATGAGACTGTCAAGGCTTGTCAACCATGGGATAGTGCGCCTCACCTCCGCCATCACGAGGCACTGCAGCAGGAGCCAGAGGAACAGGCACTCGCAGTTCGCTCTGACGTGGAGCCCGCAAAGTCACTGCGGTTCATGGTTTAGGGTTCAGTGTCTAGGGCCTTCGGTGCAGCTACAGCTCTCGCAGCCTCAACGCCCGACACATGGCATAGCAAAAGCAAAAGCACAGGCCGCGCCATGTCTTCCACCAGGGATTGTGACGCAGCACAGCCCCTCAATATTCCCAGTCTCCATGTAATTTTCCATTTTCTTGTCCATTTGATTCTCCATTGTTGGGCCCTGGATCCCCATAATCTGGATCAATGTGAAAGATTATCTTTGCTTTTTGGGGTATGGGATTCCTTATACTTGCGCAGAATGTATCCTGTTTTCTTCCGAGGGTAATGTGGGCTAGGGCCCCCACTTACCTAAACAATAGGTTACTGGGATATGTAACTATAGGGTATATAGAACCTAGTTCCCACGGTAACTGGGAGCCCTAATGTGGGCTAAGTAATGTGTCAGCCCTCCTTTTCTGATCGCAAGGTCGGCCTGGCGGCCACGTGTTTTAGGGTTTGGGGTTTAGGGTTTAGGTTTCAGGGTGGGTTATGTCTAGGTCTTGGAAAATAAGATGGAAAGCTCTATTTAGGTTTAGGGGGGTTACATAGTCGTAAGTTATATAGGAATATTGCGGGGATACCGGGCTAAAGATGGAGAATCAATGATGATCAAATCCAGAGGGAGAACACACTCGGGTTCTGTGCAGCCACGTCCTACGACTGAGATCAACCTGGAGCTTTTCCCGTATCGATTGTTTCCTGCAAATAATGAAATGGGAGTACCTGAACCCCAAAAGTATGTAGAATAATGGCCTCTTGGGCTGTTTTCAGGGATTTTGAGCTATTATTTATCTGCATGTTGGGGTTTAGGTAGCTGAGCTTGCATGATTTGCAAATCTTTCCAAGTTCAATACCAGAGCCTACAACAGGCTGCGGTCCACGATGGACATCAGCAATTTCAGTACTGTCGGCTCGCAGGTCAGAACGAGATTCGCCAAGGAGATCCAGGGGGATCCGAGCATCTGTGATTCCTGGTATCAGTTGGCTCGGGTCTTGCAAATCCTAAACCCTATGCCCTGAACCTTAAGCCCTGAGCCCTGAACCTCAAACCCTAAACCTTAAACCCCAAACCGTAAACCCTCATCGAAACACACTCACCCTCAGAAAGCTTTGCATGGTAGATTCCGTAAATAGAGGGATCTCATTCTATAGACCCCAAATGCTCTAATCCTTGTTCTTATAGGGACCCCCAAGCAGGTACCTTTAACTTTGGGAAACCTTCATCCGATAAATCGCAGTATGAGCGTTACTATGACCTCAGTTTCCATCTTCCACATGATTCTCCATCATTGGGCCCATATCCCCATAGCATTTATTCCGACAGTACTGCTAATTGTGGTAAACTTCGCACATCATGTTGCTGTTGGGCCAGAGCACAAATTGTACGGGCTTCCCCCAATTGAGGGTTTAGGATTTTTGGTTGCTGTTTAGGGTCGAGGATGTGGGGACAAGCCAAATGCAAAGTTCTGCTTAAGGAAGAGCTTTGCATATCATCGCGCGCATACTTAAATCCTGAACCCTAAACCCTTAACCCTGAAACCCTTAAACCCTAGGCCCTAAACCCTCAACCATTAAACCCTTAACCCTTAACCCTAAACCCCTTAACCCTAAACCGCGTAGTGTATCATCCTTGCCACTCCATATGCATACACGTTAGCCGCCCTGGGCCCATCCCTACACCCGGACTAAGATGCTATAAGAAACCCAGAAACTTGTTTCAAGACCCTAAAACACCCTGGTCCCTAAATCCTCAACCCTACCTGCACGCAGAACGCCAAGCCCAACTTTCTAAACTCGGAACCCTAAACTACACCCCAAACCCTAAGCCTGTGAAACCCTCAGGCCCAGATAGCAGAGCTTCGCACCCTCTTGGCTCGCAGCAACGCGACACCTCGAGGCACGGCAGGGTCCCAAATGTTTGGGGTATAGGGTTTAGGGGTGGTGGCTTAAGGTTTGGAATCTAAGGGCTTAGGCTTTAGGCTTTAGGGTTTGGGATTGAGAGTTTAGGATTAGATGAGGGTTTAGGTTTGGAAGTATGGGGCTTGATAGTCATTGGTTAATGGGTGCTAGGTCCTTCAGAATACGTATATCACTCTAGCATGGGAGTCCTAAAGAAGCCCTAGAAAGACTACATACGTTACTCTTTGAATGCTTCCACGTGGGCTGGAATGTTCGTTTCTGGAGCGCACAGGTTTAGACATCTTTTTGTTCGGTTGAATCCTGGTTGTTCAGGGTCATTGCCCAGGGTTTTTGGGGTTTTCAAGCCTACCCTCAACCCTATCCCATATCCCCTGAATATCTTAAACCCTAAGCTCTAATCCCTAAACCCTAAGCAGTAAACCTAAACCCTTAGGGTTGTAGGGTTCAAAATCTGGGCTTCCTGGATGCCAGGGATTGGGGTATGGGCCCGGGTGCTTTGCTTTAATGATCCTGAAATCAGTACCCGTAGAGTTTATACTTCTTGGTAAGAGAACCCTAAACCCTAAACCAACTGCCCAAAGAGGAACTACATTGCAGGTTCTAGGTAACAAGTCAGCTCGAAGCCGCGCTAAGGGGGTTTAGGGTTTTGGGGTTTAGGGTTTAGGGGGGGCTATTGCTCGGTTTATTCTTGTCCTGCAGAAGTGCTTAACGCCAGGATCCAGAGAATTGGCAGGAATGTCCTTGCCCAGGTAGACACAACAAAG
The DNA here is from genome assembly GCA_905231905.1 of Symbiodinium pilosum. NCBI lineage: Eukaryota > Dinophyceae > Suessiales > Symbiodiniaceae > Symbiodinium > Symbiodinium pilosum. The sequence goes on along the minus strand of CAJNIZ010039480.1, from coordinate 61,831 downwards.
AAACAAAAAGCCGTAAACCTAAAACCCTATAAACCCTAGAACAGACCGAAAACATGACGGGCTCCCCCAGTTTTACGGTCTTACCAACTTAAGGATCGTACTGGCAAAGGTTCTGATACAGAACCCCACATACTTTAAAGCCGAAGTATCTACCACATAGCTACATGGACCCTTTGGGAACATGAAGAGTAGAAGTTCCGGGCAATGTAAACCGACCTCTCCCGACCTCACCCTAAATATTGGTTTATATACGGAATGGTGCTTAAATGGCCTTAAATTGGGAATCGAAATTATTCTAGATTATATATACCGTATATAACCCATTATAGTAGTTTGCATTTGCTTTTCCATTATCCCTATTGGGAAGCAAAATTATTCAAAATTACTCTGGAAGTTGCTGGCTGCAGCTTGTCCCTTCCTAGCACTGTCAAGTTTGGGGTTTAGCGTTTTGGGTTTCGGGTTTAGGGTTTTGGGTTTAGGTTTTGGGGTTTTGGGTTTCGGGTTTAGGGTTTTGGGATTAGGGCTTAGGGCTTTGGGTGTATGATGTATGGGTGGTTGTCAAATGGGCAGTCTATTTCTGTGAGTGTACATATATAATCCCCCTTAAGTAGATAGAATATGGCTTTGGGTATATTATTATAAGATTCCCATATACCCCATATTCTATCTGCTTAAGGGAGACTATATACTGGTATGGCGTTAAATATCAGGCTGCTGCCAAAGGCGAGCATCATGTTGACAAACCACCACATGAGCTATGGTCTAAATTCCTAGTATCCCCCTTAGTAACCCGTATTATTCTCCCTTTTTATCCCCTTTCAAGGAGCTTTAAACCCTAAACCCTGAACCCCATATAACCCCCTTTCAGAAGTTTAGACTATAGCTCATATGTGTTTTCCATTCATGCACTCTGGCTACCCTAAGTCCCAAAACGTCTGCGGCAACTGCTCAGCAACAGTAAACCCTCAGGGTCCAAGCAACCAAATCTTATATAAGAGAGTGGGAACCCAAAATGATTCAGCTTTCAGCATTTGTGAACTAAAGCCCCACGATTGTTTTCCAAACTCTAAGGTCCCTTCATTTCCCTAAGCATCTAAGGACTCATATTGGAAGGAATTTGGGCCCAATGACCATAATATATACGGTTTTCAGGTGATTTTGATGCTTAGGGTTTGGGTGTTTTTGACATAAAGGCCCCCCCCCCCTGAATCCGGTACTGGGACGCTTAGGGACAGGAACCAGGGCATGCTTTTCTCACCAGGGTGAAAGGGGGGGTTTAGGGTTTAGGGTCTAGGGGTTTAGGGGTTTAGGGTTTAGGGTTTAGGGGATCTCGAGTTCTAGCGTTCCCGGGTTGCTGTTAAGGACCTTAAAGTAAGTTACCGTAATGGGTATAATATAGTAAATAATAGGGTTTCCCCAGTGTAGTAAGTTAATATAAGTTCCTTAACAGCAACCCAGGTTCAGGGCTTCAGGGTTCAGGGGTTATAGGGTCGTCGGCCCTGAGGCTTGTGCTCTCAACGCGAATGGCATGATCTCTATCGAGACAACAAGTCACACCTTCGCAAGTTGGTCAAACGCAGCTTGCTAACCTGGATCCAAAGCGCAGGGAAGTCAAACAACCAATGCTTTGCTAGCTTTCTAAAGTTGGCTGCCGTCATGCATTGCAAAGAGTTGCGCACGCTGGATATGGGAACAAGGAGCAGGAATCGACAGCCGAGAGATAGGATATGCCATGCGGACGTGGCTGGCTATGTCTCTGAAAAAGGATGACGAAAGAGCAATGTGCTTTCGGTCGACCAATCGTCTCAATTCTTGAGTACACCAAAAAAATGGACGAAGTACCTTGAGCTGCCTGAAATCAAGTCAACCTTCCGCAAGATCGAGTCTCAAGCAAAAGACCTCACTTATGTGTTCGCGATCTCGGTGCATCCCGCACTCATTCTTGAGTAAGAATCAGTGCAGATTGTCTTCTTTAGGGTCAGGCGCGACAAGCTGCCGGCCGGAACTGGGCTTCACTGAAGAGGCTTTCCCTGTAAAAAATCGTGTTCTAGCAGGTGACGCAGTTCTGGGTCAGAATTATAAGCGCACATGAAAGAGATTGGCACGTATCTGGAGTGTGCAGAACCAGTGGAACGTGCTGTAGGCCACGACACGTTTTTGTACCCGGCGTGAAGTATCGTTAGGTTCAGCAACTAACGGAGAACTCTGGGCCAGAGGGGGGGGTGAGGGAGTACAGTGCTGGCAGTAATTAGTTTGGGGGATACCATGATAAGCCTCAGAACCCGAAACCCTATCACGAGTTACAAAGCTTTAAAGAGATTCATTGCGCGTTCAGGAGACTCCTCTCCCCGCACCGCGCGACGAGCAGAGGTTTGGTAAAAGTTATGGCTTCAATGTTCTCCGATTCGGATTATTAGGTTACAGGGATTCGGCAAATTGGAGCTCATTGAGGCTGATCAGCGGGGACTCTGGGGCACCGTAGTATGGGCAGCGCACCCATGAGGGTTTGTGTGTCCGAGGAGGGCACTTATGATAGTTTCCCAAAGTAGGGGGACCCCAATATACCCTAAACCCTAAACCCTGTAGACCCTATATACTGGGGACCCCCAAAAAGGTACCCCAGATTTGGGGGAAACCTTTTTATGACGAAGTCTAACCCCTAAACCCTAAATCTCTAAACCCTCAACCCCTAAACCCGAAACACCCCGTCTCCCACCCCCAGTTCTGGACTCAATGGCATCCTTGGTTAAAGGCTTATGAGTTTAGGGTTTTAGGGTCTAAGGCTTTAGGGTCTAGGGCTTTAGGGTCTAGGTTAGGGTTTAGGGGGTTTAGGGGTTAGGTTTTAGGAGTTTAGGCGGTTTAGGGTCTGGGGTCTAGGGTTTACAGGTTTAGGGTTTGCGGAGGGGCCTCTGCACAATTGAGACTGGGCGGGCTTTTCGTTGCAGAGGGGTCGAACACCCGCTTCAATGTATTCCCAAGAAATCCCAACTATATTGTCCACCGTAAAATCTCTAACAATGGCATCTTATACCCAAAGCGCTAGTTCTAATTCTTGCGGCCTCAACAGTACACGGACATCTGTGGAACGGAAAGCTTACACTGGAGATTTGATTCTGCCGAGTCATGAGATTGCAAGTCAACCTGTGACATGAGCTATCGTCTAAAATCCTAGCACCCACCTTAATACCCCCTATCATAACCCTTTTATAACCCCCTATATAATCTTCTAGAAACACTGCCATATTCACCCTCCCCAAGCAAACACGAAAGCCCATATAGCCCCCCTTTTGCGGGGAAAACAGAAGTTGTAGGGCCACATGTTGGGCTTCCATGTCAGCTTGAAGGAGGGAGATGGGCGGCTAGCTGTCTGAATAGCTACTTGGCGGCCCACGCAACTTAGTACCTGCTTATACATGGGGTTATAGCCCTGCTTTAAAATTGGGGTAATCCCTATAAGCCCATTCAGGGGGATTATAACTAGTTACTAAGTAGTTACGAAGTCTTATGTGCCTCCCAGTAGAAACTGTGGACAAAAGCATGGTTTGCAACCCATCCTAAGTTCTTAACTGATGAGGACCGGAAGTATCAACAGAGAAGTTAGTCCCAGGCTATGGAAGTACAGCGGTGCCGCGTAAATATCATGTTGAGGTAAAGCTGCATTTATATCAAGAGCAGAACCCGCCTACACTAAGGTAATCATAGTAATAATAGTAGTAATAAGAGCAATAATTATAACAGACATGCAAGATAGGTACCACTGGGGTGGACCTCCCGCCTGTAAGAGTAGGTCAGGGTTCTCAGGGTTTAGGGTTTAGGGTTCTGTCATGCTCCATTATATCACTACTACTGAGTGGGGGGTTACACCTCAGGTACCACAATCGAATTACAGATTATAGAGGAATAAGATTAGCAAGCATCCTGAATGTATTAATGTAGACCCACGATTAAGAAACCCCCTCCTTTTAATTTAAGGGCCCTAATATCAGAATCCCTATGATAATCCCCATTTGAGGGGAGGTGGCTTATTAATCAGGAGTCTATATTAGTCAGCCCGCTTGACTACGTAACCCTAAACCCTAAACACTAAACCCCTTGACTACGGAGTGGGCCTCATGGATTCCAGAAGGAGAAATTTTGGAAACACTAAGAGTGTAGGGCTTAGGGTTGGGGATAAGAAATAACCACCCTAAACCCTTGACTTGGGGAATTTAAAGCAACCTTACCCGACCTCACCCCAAATGGTGATTTACATAGGGAATAGTACCAAAACGACCTCAAGTCGGGAATTGAAATCTAGACCCTAAACCACCCCTTAATGACGGATTCCCCCTTGCAGCTTGATCATATGTCAGAAGCGTTCAGGTAAGAGATGTTAGTTTCTGGAAGCCCTTCGAAACATATTAGTATATAGGGTCCTTATGAAACCCACCAGGGAAAGGTTCAGGGTTTAGGGCTTGGGGGCTTAGGGGCATAGGGGAAAATATTTAGATATCCCAAAGGCCAACCAACTACTCATCGTAGTTCACAGTGGGAAGTAGCTAGCGCGCGGACTCGCCCAGGCAGCTGGCAGCTAACATTTAAGGCTTGAGGGTATAGGGTGTAGGGCCAGCCTAAACCCTAAACCCTAAGGTTCGAGAGTGTAGGGTTAAAAAGGTTTAAGGGCTTGATTATGCCAAGCCTGAAACCGACACTCTCAACTCCTCTAAACCCTCAAGGCCCCTGAATCCCTGTAAAGCCTAAACCCTGGAAGCCCTACACCCTAAACCCCTCCAAACCCTAAACCTTAAGCCTTAAAACCCTAATCTGAAACTCTTAACCCTAGTCACCCAAACCCTAAAACCCCAAACACTTAACTCTGGGCTCCCATGGCAGGTGCAAGGCCCGCCCACCGGGCAAGGGGCTGAGTTTCCACATGTTCAGACTTTTTAGGGATGTGCTAGGGTTTTAGGGTTATGGTTTGGGGTTATGGTTTGGGGTTAGGGTTTAGGGTTTAAGGTCGTTGAGGCGGTGAAGGTTTAGGGTTTAGGGTGTCTCATCGAGGGGGCGTGCTGATGCCGAAAGCTCTTGGCCTCGTGCCCGACGCTTCCAAGAAGCATGTTTGGAATAGGGGCCCCCTAGAAGGAAGACATGCGCATTGTACAGGCAGTATAAAGGCGTTGTATACGGGAAGATAGTTGGTTGGGGAGCGATGATAGGATTGAGCACTCCGCTTCTTGAGTTTGTGACTGCGTTGACGTAGTATTCCCCAGGTATGATACCTCGGTACAAATACAAGGCCACTTTGCAATCCTGTTCTCTCCGGCTGCTGTGCTTTGATTATACAGTCGTGACAGTAGTGACGTCATCTGGTTCACAGCCTCTGGTAGGTCTATTTGAAAAAGACATGGCTCGAGATGTTTTTCGCAAAGCACGCAAACGGCAAAGGCGGGAAGTGCTCAGTGAAAGTCTGGAATTGTGGTGATGACGGCCTCAAGTTCAGGGCTTTGCGTCGTGTGACCATGCCTCAATGTATCTGGTGTTGCAGCAACTTTTTGGCTCAGTTGCTTTTGGCCCCCATCTTCATCAGCCATGTTTTTCGTGCCAATCAATGGTCCGGCAAACATTGTTTGCCACCAACAGGCCTCAAACACCCACGCTTGATCATTCATGTTGCGCGATCTGTGAGCTGCTTTTGCCTTTCCGCAGGACTGTTGGTGCGAAGTGGGCATGGCGCGAGATGCACCCATGGAGATGGTCGTGGTCTTCTTTTTCAGCGTTGCCCAGACCTCAGCCCGGAGGTTGCAGGTGCGTGCATCAGGTCAACTCTACGACTCAAGTTGCTTTCTGTTCAGGCTCTTTGTTCATAGGTTCCATACAAGCTCTCAAGGCTCCTAGCGCCAAATGCTCGCAGAGCAAGACTGAGGTACTGGCTTTGAAAGGTCGGCATTTTCAGCAGGCAAGGGATGGGATGAGAACGCCTGGCAACTTCTACTTCCACGATGCTGAAAGACTATGCAGCGCTGTGTTGGCTTGAGTTACTTAGCTTTGAGGGTTTTGTGGATGTTGAAGGGGTGCAATTACAGCTGCCTTGCAGCATTTACTCGAACTTTGCATGCCTGCATGCTTTGGAGCCTGGCGAGGCTCTTTGCGTAGTTGCCTCGGCACTTGAGTTGCATGAGGGCGTAATGACATTCTGCAGTGGCAGGGTTGCACGCCTCGTATTTTCGCGATGATGGTGTCAACACCTTCTGCTCATGAATGTTTGGACTGTTGGTTCACGAGGTTGCGTGAGTTGAAGTTGTCAAGTGCGTAGTTGTAGTGCGAAGTCTTTCTGGTAGGGAGGAGAAGGGACATGGGCAACAGCACAATGGTTTTTGTCTTGCACAGTGCAACCTTGAAGGAATTGCCTAACTCGGATCGGCTTGCAGAACGCATCTTGCCACCACGCTTTCGAACGCCGAGTGCATGCTGGCGACATACTGGAGCCAAGGGCACCATGAAAACATGAAAGTAAACATGTGTTGGTCTGACTTATCGGACATATATATGCCCCGCACCCAGAAAATCCTAGAAGCAGCGTTGGCATTTGACTAGCTGTATTTGCAAGTGAACCCCTGGTTGTGACAAGCTGCCAAGCCTTGACACTTTACGGCAGAAAATGAGGTTTGGAGAGCGCTAGATCCTTCAGCCAAGGAAAAGCCTTATGGCTAATCCCACGGCTGATGAAGGTCCCAAGCGCACACCCTGGACCGTATGATGCGACCCCCGCTGGCACTCCACCCTTGCCTGGACCTCTGCGGTGTAGGGTTTCTTTGATCTCTGATCGTGCTCCTGTCTTCTTTCTTTAACCTGTGTAGACCAAGCGGGTCCAAGGCTGGGTCTGGCTCGTTGCCTATTAAGTTTCTTCAGATTGACCCTTGGCTGGAGGCTTCGAATCTTTAAACGACTTGGTGTCTAACCAGGCGGGTGCAATGTTCGCACTGGGTCTGGCTTGAGACCTGGCTTAGGGGGCCCTTGGGGCCCCCTAGAGGCCTGAGAGGTGGGCGGCCGCTGGGAGAGCTACCTCGCCTGCCGGCTTCGGTGCGTTCGCCCTGCTGGACAGCACCGGGCTCACTCTGTTTAGGGTTAAAAGTTTAGGGATGGACAAATGGAAAATGACATGGAAACTCAAGTTACCGAAGGAGTCTTTGTAGGGAAGCAGGGGAACGGAGCAGAAATGGAAACCACTGTAGTCTTGGTCATGTCATGGGGCATTCCTTGCTAACCAGGCGTAGGAAAAGCCATAAATAGTCCAGCTCCAACGTTTCAAATTTCTGGTGTATAGTCATGAGGTTGATGCTCCCACCCCTCCCCCCACCTCAGAGCCCCTCCAAACCCAAACCCCCTATTCGCGACTTCTGGGGCTACACATGAAGCCCTATCAGGGCCTATCCTGGGCGTTGGGTTTGGGGAGTCTCCTCTAGGGTAGGCCCAAAGTGACCCTATGATATATGAGGTTCAGAGCTTCTATGAGATAGCTACAATATAGTCCTGATTTTGGGGGTTGGGATTACCAAAGCACTTGTTTTGATATGGGGTCTTTCGTGCTGTCTGCTAGCCCACAGTAACGTCTGCCCTTCGAAAGCAGGGAAGATACCAACGTGGACTCAGAGGATTGTCTTGGAGGGCGAGGGGTCCCCGTAACTTCCAAGTAGGATTTGTGGTTAAGGCAATGTTGTCGGTTTACGTCCTACGAGGAAACTGCTACTCAGCAAACCCGCAGCCGCCAGCATGTGTGTGCGGGTATTTGAGCTATAGTCTAAACTCCTTCAAGGGGGATATATAGGGCAATAGAAGGGAGTATGATCGGGAGGTTATTAAAGGGGATATACTGGGAGTTTCGGCAATGGCTTATTTGGCGTGCAGGGTGAAAAATTCAGGATTTAGGGCTCAGCAGAGCTTAGGGCTCGCTTATATCCCTTCCCGCCCCGATGACGCCAATGAATAAGGAGGCCCAGCATTTCTCCGAGCAAGAAACGCGCGGGAGGCGGGCTAGGGATGGCCAAGAAGGCTTTAGCCGGGGTGGTGGAAGGTTTAGGATTTTGTTTCAAGTGCTAGTTTCCCAAAATAGGGAACCCCAATAAAGACCCCAATATATTAAAATTCTTCTTATAGGGATTTCCAAAATGGTAATCCAAATTTTGGGAAACCCCCAAGTCTTCAAGATCAGATATAGGGCTTCTCAAGGTATAATGCACTTCAGATGATGCAGGGATTTTGCCAGGATTTTCACGCGATAAGATGTTGGACATGCAGGAATGTTGTCAATTAAGGGCACTGCCAGTAACTTCCTTCTGAGGTCCTAGCCGTCAGTACGATTCAGGCATTGCAGATGATGGATGTGAGCGATGGTACGCAAACTCATCTGGTATTGCGTTTTTACATTCGTTCCAAACCCTAAACCCTAAACACCCCTCTTCGAGCCCAAAGACGAGCCCCCTCATAGGCTTGGAACCCCTGATGGTATGCACTTAAAGAACCCAATCCCAGATGAGTATGAGTTAAAATGCGGATGCTACAGCCCCCACGAATACAGCATGTTGAGTGCCACGTTGGTTACAGTATCTTCCAAGAAGATGACAAGATTACTTGGTCCGACCAGCATAAAAAGGCAGTACTCCTGTGATCAGGGTCTTTTGGCCCTAGACCCTAAACCTAACCTTAGTGGGTTTGTTAAGACCAGAAGGCTACGCATAAGGTTCCGGGGATCAACTTGGGGACGCGAACAAAATTATAAAGAGCAATTCCTTGGTTTGAAGGTTTAGAGTACTTTTATCAGGTTTCAAGGTTTGGGGTAGTTATACGGTTGCGGCAATGATAAGGGTTTAGGGTTTAGAATAACTATAAGGGCTTAGCATCTAGGGATTTGAATATTTGGGCTTCAGGGCGTAAGGATTGTTGAAAAAGCTTGTGCGATTGTGGGTACATATCGGCTGGCTGGTAAGCTTTCCCGCGCTTGTCGTGGTCCGTAACCCCCAAACCCTAAACTCTAGACCCTAAACTCTAACCCTAAGGCTGCGCACCCATGTTGAGGATCAACCATTGAGCGCTCCCCAGCATGAGGCCCCAGGGACACATTAGCCATAGTCTAAACTACTTAAAAGCGGTTATATAAGGGATTATATAGGGGACTAGTATAGGGGTTATTAAGGGAATACCACGAGTTTAGACTCTGGCTCACGTGGGGATTATAGAAGGAGTACAGGGGCTCGCATCAGGGATTATTTCGATTTTATGTCAAGCAACACCTACACATCAGTGTCCTGGGAAGGAGCAAACCAGAGACAACAAATCTTGTACAAACATTTGATCGAACCTTGGCAGACTAGTTCGGGGAAGCCCAAGATGCAAAGTGAGAAGTTAGCATTGGAGAACAAAAAAGAAAAGAGGATAACTAGACAATAAAATGGAAGTGGAGAGTGTGTTTAGGGAAACCCTAGGTATGACCAGGCAAAATCTATTTTTCATTATAATTGCCATTTTGGATAACACTTGTTTTTGGCAATATACCTGCCGAGTTCTTCATAGTTCATCCGTGAAAGCCCCAGGCCTGAAACCACCACATGCAAGCACAAACCAAGAGCAACGATCAGACCTGATAATATCCTCTTTTTGCTATCATCCTCGCTACCACGAAGTACTCTGATCTTTGCTACAATTATCTCGGCAGTCAGTTCTCTACACGCCCTAAGCCCTAAACTGTGTTGTTCAACTCAGTCAGGGAACCACTTGGAATGGGACAGGGACTCAGTAAGTAGGTTAGTAATGCGAATCGCGAGGGTTACTGGGGTTACTAATTATATGGATTATACGGGTTACTAACCTACATGACATACTGAGTCCCCCTGACCCTAAATCCTAAACAGTATAGTAATTACTAAGCTACTTACTAAGTCCTGGGCCCTCCAGATATGGCATTTCTTGCAGGCGTGCCAGTGTGGACGAATGGCACATCTGCCGCTTGCTTGTCTGTAATTTGGCAGGACGTACAAGGTACGTTTTCCCAGGCTAAGGGTGGAACCCGAAAAAAGCAGCATAAAGACTGCGGTCCTTCAGAAGGAAATGGGGTTGCATGTTGGTTCCCTAAACCTTAAACTAGGGCGTTCATGCTTTCTTGGTGCTCTCTCCTTACTTGCTGGAGTTATATTCTCATGCCATTCTGGCATGCTCCCAGGTATCTCTGTTGCGCAGCCATGCAAAGCCATGCAGCCTTCCATGAAGTCGTTGATCTGATCCAGAAAGTCTCCCACCACATTTTTGGCTTCAGGCTTCAGGGGGTTTAGAGCATTCAGAGCTTAGTGCTCAAAGCATCCACTCGCTATCCAACCCCAGTGTATCTACTTGGGGGATCAGGGAGGGGTAGCCTTACTGTTTGTACCAGAAATCCTGCATGACCTTACTATACTATAGCACTTTGATCGCCAAGGTATAAGGTGCTTCGAGCCATGTAGGATTTGTAGTCTCCACCCCATCTATCCCCAAGTATTCACGTACTTACTAAGTCCCCCTGGCCGTTCAAATAGACCAGCCCTTCACCCGTATTGCTCATCCTAAAGTGTGCCAGGGAGGTTGCAAGAGGTCAGGGCCCTGAGATGATGCAGCTCAATGTCTAGAGCATATGCCAGGGACAGTTCCCGGTTTTAGCAGCTATTCACAAAATCTCTACTAGGTACCCAAGTAGTAATGTTTTTCCCCTTTATTTTGTCGTCTCCTTATAAAACATGAATATTAGGGAAAAGGGTACCCTTGTTCTTTATAGGTTTCTAGGGAACCTGGTCTAATTAAATTGAAGCTAGGCAAACGGAGCTGCAAACCCTGGGTTTGTTTAACTTTAAACCCCAAGGCCTACACGCTTACAGCCTAAATCTTGAAAGTCAAACCCTTGACCCTGAATCAGAACCCTAAAAACCCGAGCCTATGGACCCCAGATCCCCAATCATAAGCCCCAAGCGCTGTAGGGTTCAGGGATAAGGGTCCCTAAGCCCTGAACCCTAAAGTCTACTAAGCCACAAACCCCCAAAACCTTGTGCTCCAAAGCATTCTCACCCAGGTCGGAGTCTCCACGCCCGAGCGTTCTCGCGCTGCCCTCGGTATGTTGGAGCTTGCCTCAGGGTTTTGGGTAAATGATTTAGGATTCAGGGTTTGGGGGTTTAGTGCTTGTGGTTTAGGGTTCACGGTTCAGGTTTAGGGTTTAGGGTTCAGAGTTTAGGGTTTCGAGTTCAGGGCTTTCCCGTGTAAGGCTACGGGCAAAGGTTGAATCTCTAGTCTCGGCCAAATTTGAGGTTTCCGAAGTTCAAGGGGCGCTCTTGAGAAGTCTTTGGAGGTTGCTACATGAAGGTTTAAACTGCATTGGGTCCGATTTTAGGGCATCCTTTTTAAGCATGGCTGCCACATGCAAAAAGGAACTTAGCACCTCTGGCTTCCGTGCATGCTGTGGACACTGCTTTGGTAAGCCTGAAGACGCCTGAAATGTTAGTTCTCATTGCTTGTTTGGCCCCAACCCACTGGAAGAGAGTTTAGTGTGTTTTTTTCCTTTTTTAGGATCCTACCTGTCCTACTTGGAGCTCAGGGTACGCAGCAAGTAGGTTAACACTGCGACGCCTACAATCCATATTAGTAGCCCTAGTGATCCGCGTTAGTAACCGACCTTCTAAGTCCCCTGCCTCTCCGAGAATGGTGGATGGAGGAAATCTCGCACCAGGCAAGATCCCCAATCAGCAGTATAGGGTTTAGGGTTCTAGAATTCCTGGGGTATAAGGTATCTCAGATGGTGGGAGACTTCCTCCAGCCGCAATAGTCTCCGCACTAAACTAGATGGTACGAATGAAGACCCTACATTACCAGCAAGCTAGGAATTTCAACCCTAGACCCCTTTGCTTAACTTAAATCGTCAAGCCGGATTCTCCCTAGGGGATAACTCTACACCCTAAACAAGAAGCATAGGTCCCCCACTGCACAGTGTTCACGGACGATGGCGAAAACCTGCCGCTTCCTAAACCCTTGTGTATATAATCCTAAACCTCAGGGTTTAGTGCTCACGAAGCCCTAAACCGTAGAACCTAAACCCTATGAACATTGTACCCTAAACCCTTCACCCTAAACCCCCAACCGAAAGGGTCCAGATAGCTATATGGTACGTAGATACTTGGGCCTTAAAGTAGGTATGCAAGCCCGTTTGGGTCCTAAGTATATGGATGGTTGTCAAAATCATGGTCCCTACTTTTTGGATCCCCCTTATATTACGGCACCCAATATTTAGGGTACCCAAAAAGGGACCATAATTTTGACAACCTCCCATATACCATATACCTACATGGACCCTTTGGGAAGCTAAGCCACAACCCCGCAGGCGATGGTGACCGCTTAGCTGTCTGCGCGGCACAATGTTGCGCCGGGGCAGCGAACCAAGGCCGTAAAGCAGCTCTGAGGGTTTAGGGTTAAGGGCTTAGGGTTTTGGGGCTCAAAGGCTTCAGGGTTTAGGCTTTAGGGCTTAGGGTTTTGGGGCTCAAAGGCTTTAGGGTTTACAGAGTTCAGGGTCTAAGGTTTCAAGAGTTTAGGGTTTAGGCCAGGGTCTTAGTAGGTACATGAATATTGAGGAGAATTAGGCTTACAATATGGGCCATAGGGGTCATTAACCTACTGGCCAAGTCCCCCTGCCCCTCCAAGTACAGCAGCAGTGAGGGTCCAGTATGCAATCATCGTATGGGGATTTCCTTAAACTCATCATAGAATGGGTCCGCATCAAGGCGTTCCTATGCTAGTACGGGACACTATGGGTCGGCATGTGAATTTCTCCCATTTTGGGAACAGCAGTTAGGCCAAGTCCCATGTAATTAGTTTGGTGTTCTTGTGCTAGAAAATGTTATGTGGAGTTTGGGGAATAAATGGTATATGAATTTGCGAGTTGCGGACTTTGCGCAGATCTCTTTATTGAACTGTCTGAACTTTGGCTTTACGGTTTAGGCTTATACGGAAAATGTCCACAGGGTGTCTTTACTTCAGGGTTTGGAATTGTTAGAAACTCGCCTATTGGTCCATCCACCCCTGAACCCTAAACCCTAAAGCCCTACCCTCAAGCTCAGAAACGGCAGGAGTTGTATGGTAGTTTCCATAAATAATGGGACCCCAGAATAGACTCCAATATTTTATAATCCTTATTATGGGGACCCTCAAAATGGTACCCCCTAATTTTGGGAAACCCCCGTATAGGTCTGAAGGCGACGCCAAAAGCCAGCAACAACGGGCCAAAACCCGCCCAAAGGTCGCTCAACACTCTTCATGCCGAGTTTGGGGTTTAGGGTTTAGGGTTTAGGGTTTAGGGTTTAGGGACCCTAAACCCTAAATCCTACAACCTATACCGTGTAAAACTCCGTGTCAGGCCCGCCAAGGCCATCAGAAGTGCTCCAGAAAGCCCAGGCGCGTGGTTAAGGGTTTAGGGCTAGGGTATGGGCCCATGATGGTTTAGGGTTTGGGGTTTAGGGGTTTAGGGCTTAGGGGTTTAGGGTTGAGGGTGTGGGGTTCCTGGTGGTTTAGGGTTTACAGGTTTAGGGTTTAGGCCCCATGCTCCCATGGTCTGAAATGTTCAGGGTTTAAGGTGGATGGTTTTTTAATCTGATTCAGAAGACGAAGGCGTGGGTTGAGTTTTTTTTGGGGGTCAACATGATGGGCTTGGGCCTCCCTATTCATATTTGGGCCGTCCCTAAACCCTGAAACCCTAAACCCTACCCAGAACCAACCTTGGATTTGTCAACCTTCTACACTGCAAGTTGCATACAGGGGACCCTAGAAAGCACCAACCCGAAGCCCTCAATCCCAAACTTTTTACATTCAAGGTTTCAGGTTCGTTCGAGTAGTGCGTGAATGCCAGGTCTGTTATATAAGCCTTAGGACTATATGTTTTTGGGCTTGAGCAATTTCAGCTGGATTGCAACGCCCCCACTACAGACTTAGAAATGTGGCAGCGGTTAAGGGTTAAGGGCTTAGGTTTCGATCCCTGCATAATCCTCGAGGGACCTCAACAAGCTCCTGACACTTTTCATGTATCCAAAGTGAAAAGCTGAAAGGCCAAACACTAACATCCAAGACCCAAGACCCTTACTGTCTCCCAGCTTTAGGGTCTCTTGGCTTTAGGGTTTAGGGGTTTAAGGTGTAGAATTTGGGAGTTTATGAGTTTAGGGTTTAGGGTGGGCTGCACCCCCCCTAAACCCTAAACCCTAAACCCTAAGCATCTGCCGAAAGTCGCAGTGTAGGAGTCTGCACAAGCTGCTGAGCAGCAGCGCCTTTGTGGTTCAGGGTTTTGTTATGCCCTAAAAGCCTAAACACCAAGCCCTAAAACCCTAAACCCTAAGCCCTAAAACCCTAAACCCTAAACCCTAGATTTACGATTCAGGTTTTTGGGCCTAGGGTTTGGAGGTTAAACACTTGCCAGTATACTTGTAGTCATTTTGTCTAGGGTACCTCAAACAGACCCCTAAATGGTATGAGGCTTCTCTATACCCTAAACCCTAAACCGTTTGGAAAGACACCAGGTGATGGCTGAGGCGTTCGTCGTGGCCACACCACAACCTTCACCGCTGCCTGTCTGGCTTCAAGGTTTAGAGTTTAGGGTTTAGGGATATTTGTTCGGCTAGCTCGGTGCAGGCAATCCTTCTGGGCCTATTCTTGTTAACTTCGTCTTGCAGTCTTTTGATTTCGGCTGATATTTGGGCTATTCGCGCGAAGGACTGCGTGAATGGCTCTTCTTTGCCCGAAATCCTAAACCCTTAAATCCTAGTTTTGTGTTCAGTACTGTGCCGGGCTCGGCTTGCCTGGGAGCATTTTTCAAAGCACCGCCACCTGCATTATCAGGTCAGGGAAGCACTGTTCCTTTGAGGGGGCAGCTTTGAAGATATGGGGGGTAAACCCTAAACCCTAAACCCCAAACCCTATTACCTATTTAAACATGATCATTGGAATGTCGTGTTTAGGGTTCCTGTAGGTCTATAAAGAGCTATATGAGGAATATGCTGTTCCATCATGGCCCCTTTCGGGAACTCGAGTTTTCATCAACCACCATATCCCAGCAAGACCTGGGGGGTGTGCACAGACGGCCGCTAAGTTTCAGAAGAAGCTCTGAAAGTCCTCTGTCAATGTCCCTGTGGCTCAGAAAACTTGCGGGGGTTTAGGGTTTAGGGTTTGTTTTCTAGGGGGTTCTAAAAAGTAGGCTTTAGGGCTTAGGGTAGGATACCATTTTGGGGGGTGGGTCAAGCACAAGGATTATAGCAGATTGTCGTCCATATTTGGGGTTCGCCTTTTAACACCAGTTGTGGCTAGAGCCTATAGCGCTGAGGTGAGACTTTCTTGCTTGTGTCAGGGGGACTTAGTAGCTGACGTAGTATCGGGGAGAACCGGTCACTACTCGGATTGAAAGGGTTAGTTCCCCACCTCGTAAGCCCCCCTGACCCTCCAAGTACACCCTAAGCCCAGAAAACAAACCGAGCCCTAAATCCTAAACCCAGGACCCTAAACCCTAAACTCTAAACCCAGAACCTAAACCCTGAAGCATCAGCGTCATTTTGATTAATCATCGAACCTAAACCCTAAATCCCAAGCCCTACACCTTAAACCCCAAACTATCCTAAACCTTAAATCCTAATCCTAAACCTGCACCCAACAGGTTTGTGGTTCCGAACCGCAATCCAGCAGGCCTGGCCGACCTTTGTAGGGTTTAGAGTTTAGGGGTTCGGGCTTCGAGATTAGAATTTAGAGTTTAAGGTTTGGGGTTTGGGGTCCTTTAGGACTTCGGGGTTTACAGCTTTAAGGTTTCGAGTTTAGGGTTTACAGTTCATTAGAGTTTAGCGTTTAGGGTTGACGGCCTGAGGGAGGCGGGATGAAGGTAGGTGAGCTATAGATCGTTGCTTTTGAAAGCCTTGCATGACCTTAGTATACTGTAGTATCATACTTACCAAGGCATAAGGTACTTGGGGTCGTGCAGTTCTTCGCATCCAGCAGGTGATGTTAAAGATCCTGCATGACCCTACGTACCCTACGCCTTGGGAATTATGGGATCCTTACCATCAAGGTCATGCAGGGTATCTAGTATCAACCGTCTTGTAGACTCCATCATGTTGGTGCTACTTTCCTATACCCCACCTTCAATTACCTCGCCTGCTGAGCCTTCTTGGTTGGCAGTTCAGGTTCAGTGGTTTGGTTGCGATCATAACCCTAAACCCATTGTAATCCCCGTAAAGTCATGAGGGGATGGTTTTGCATCAGGTTTGAGGGTTTAGGGTGTGGGGTTTAGGGTTCAAAGTTCAGGGTTTAGGGTTTAGGGTCTTCATGGCATGGGGGACATAGCCTGGGTAGCCAAATAGCCCAGATTATCTTGTTTCTCATAAGCCAGTAGAAGACCCAATGGCTTTTACTGGCTGCAGGACTTTAGGAATTTTTGACTTCGAGTTAACGCCCCTACCTGAACCCCAACAGTGGGTAAAATAAGAGCCCCGGACCTTAAAAAACAGCCCAAAAGGCCATTATTCTACATACTTTTGGGCCCTAAACCCAAAACCCTAGACCGTAAACCCTAAACCCTGGGGTTCAGGTAGACCCTGAACCCTAAACCCTGCGGTGGCTCGTTTACGGGAAGTTGTGACAGACTTATGATTTGGGGCTCGGGAATTCGGGAGTCGTTAAGGGAATCTGGGCTTAAGGTTCAGAGGCCTTGGCCGTAGGATTCAGGGTTAGGGGGATGGAGTTTGGAATTCAGGGTTCAGGGCTTTGTTTTTTTTGGCTTAGGATGTAGGGTTTGGGCTCAGGGTTTAGGAGCTGCGGCCCTCAATCAACAGAGAGTTGCAATCTCAGTGCAAGTTTTAGATGCTTCTTAACTCAAACGGAGATACGCAATCCTGGTGGAGTTGTTGGATGTTACCTAGGGTTGGTCTCAAGCATCAACAACATCTCCGCACCATTGCAAATTATTCGCATGAGCTTTCGTCTAAACTCCTTAAACGGGGGTTATAGGGGGAGTATATAAGGAGCGACTATACGTCACCAGGCGTAACGTTTCGTCGCGTTTGTCTACTTTCATGTTGCGGAGGAGGCGGAGCACGCGAAAGCGTGTTTTCGCTGGCCTGGCTAGCGGAGGAATTACTCCCCTGGAATAAATTTTTAATACGTTCATCGTTCCAGACGGAGGACTTGGTGGAGGAGTCTACGGGGGAAGGGGGTCTGCGCAGGATTCGCGCAGAACTTATGCAGGGATGCGCAATTGCGACGAACTTTCGTCCTGCCGCAGCGATACTTGTGCTGCCGATAGTCGATCTAATTGCAGTGTGTGAGAATTGCTGGGAGGATGTGTAGGCGTTTGGTCAGAAGGTTTCTAGCCTTAAAACCCTGTGAAGGGCCCCAAGGACAGTAGTGTGGGGCTTGGTCAGGAGGTTTCTAGCCCTAAAGCTCTGTGAAGAGGCTCGAGGACAGTCATGTGGGGGGTCCAACAAGATTTTTAGGCCTCAAACTCCTTCCGACATGCATCACCAGGAATAAAGTTTCGTCGCGTTTGTTCATTTTCATGTTGCGAAGGACGCGGAGTTCGCGAAAGCGCGTTTTCGCTGGCCT
>CAJNIZ010039480.1:6462-44121 GCA_905231905.1 Symbiodinium pilosum | reverse complement strand
GGAATGTTCCAATGCTTTGGCTCAAGGTTCCCCTTAGAGGCTGAAAGGATTATGGAGGTATTTTGCCTTGCCATAAATTCTGGACATTCTGTCAATGCTGAGCTGAGCTACGAGTTACAACATTCAGAGTGAAAAGGTGCGTTTGCGCAGTTGGTTTGCTGGTTGTGATTCAACCATCCAGTCGACCTTTTACATACTCATTCTGAGTTCTCTCTATGTGGACCCTCGTTTTGCTTGTGATCGATTGTAGGTTTCCACACCCATCTTTAGACCGTAATCGCTGAACCCCAAGCCTGACCCCCTAGACCTCGAACCTGTTACACCCTAAACTCTAAACCCGACGACCGGTTTATGGCTTATTCTTTCCAAGCCCAAAAACCCCAAACCCCAAATCTTCAACCTGCAACCTCCGACCTGAACCCTAAACCCAAGTTCCAAACCTTACTTAGACCATGAGATAGAGGCTTACATAATCACCAATGTTCGTTCACAATCCTTATTATGCTATAGCAATCATGTACACCAAAACCGTATTCAAAGTATTCTAAGTACTTAAGGTTTTTCCAATCACCCTAAACCGCTTGCATAAACCCAGTTCCTATTTTGTTGTTCATTTTCTGAGCCATTTGGTTCTCCCATTTAGTTCTTTCCAATATACCAGTTGTTCAGCCCAATGTCACTTACACAGCTACCAGACCAAAATCGTCACCGGCAGGGGATTGTTTTGCTCGACGACACCCGTGTACTGAAAGACTTCTCAAAAACAGCATAGTGGACCCCAAAGAACAGAACAATAAAAACAATGCACACCTGCTCCCATCCACTTCCGCACACAGCACCGAATTGCGCACAGATCCGCTGACACCGCGCCCGCCGACACGCGCTGATACGTCCGACTTCCGCACACATTTCTCCCAGTTGCACACACATTCGCACACTTGCGCACACATCCCTGCACACACCTTAGTACACATCCGTACATGTTTGCACACTTCCGCACACCCATGTGCGAGCCTCGTCGAACCTGCCTCTTGAAGCTTCGCTCCCGCATGAACAAGATTCTCAGCACCGCCCAAACTTGCCAGAAACCGAGCTGCTAAAGACTTGCTTCCTCATTTTCGTCCGCTATGAAGCTTTGGTGTGCCGGATGATGCTGCCCACCATGTCATCGCACCGAAGATTACCTGGACCTGGGTTCCATAATTTCATAGGCAGCTGCGACACCACCGGCAAGGACCTTCTTCAAGATTGGGGGGTGTCCGCAGGCAGGTTCTGTGCAAATCTGGGTCACAAGTAACTAGCATCGACACACCATCCCAACCCTAAACCGTTCAGCCCTTTCCCAGTTGTCTAAAATTCTAACCATAGGCCCTTGATATATGGGCCCGTAGCTGGGCTTGCACGTACGGTTTTGTAGGGTATTTGATGCGTATAGAATCAGGATTTAGGGCCCATGCGAATTAGTGACCCATATTTCCGGCTAGAAAATATTGAGCTCCATATACGGTTCTTTCCGGTTGCAGGTTTGCTGGCTTCGCCAAGACAAGATGGGCGACAGGCGAGCAAGCTCCACGAGTTTTTACGTTCTCTGGGCCTTCATAGGCTGTATGTACCTAGACCCCCCGAGTACCCTCTATAGACCCTAAGTATCCCCAAATAGAAGCTACATAGACCCCATTTTAGGGTACTTGGAGGTTCCCCCTTAAAATGGGGGTCATGCAGAGATCATCTTTAGAGGGCTCTTAAATGGTTACTAACATACTAGGAGTTTCGACCCATAGAAACCCAGTTTCCAATTCTGTTTTCCATTTGCCGCTTGGAATAATGGAAAGGTTCCCTATTAAATCAAGCTAACTGTACAAGGCCGGAAGCTGAACCTCCACGCAGCCTTAAAGCCTAAACCCTAAGCCCGTTCAGTGGGGGAGGACCAAGAGCCTTATAAACCCCAATCCCTAAACCCTATTGCAGGCCTAAACCTTAAACCCTAAACCCTAGACCTTCCCTAATCCTCTGCATGTGAAGTGGTGGCTTTTCTTGGGAGTACCTCTTGCAGGTTGGAGATTGTCTGCAGTGGCAAGACTGCTAGGGTTCAGGGCTTAGGATTACAAAGCAGGTACCCCAGTAGTAGTAGCCTTGTTATTTTGGGGTCTCCGTGTTAAGTTTGGACATCAGGAAAATCGGCACCCTCCTTATTTAGGGGCTGCAAGGGCACCTAGGATGTCAAACAGGAATATTGATAGTAGTGCGAATGATAAAGTAGTAAGTTTGACGTTGCTGACAAGAAAATTTCGTAGTAATACTGTTAATCGTTGTGATGAGAACGCTATTCTTTCAATTTCGCCAGCTCAAACTACGTCCGCGTCGTTTCCAATGGCTCTGCAGGAAGACAGCATGGTGGCCTGTGCCCACTTTGCTTACCTATGGTAAGCACGAAGGAAGGAACGGAACACAACATTACAAAGTAGTGTCTTATTTGGTGTATTAGAGGTTTACGGGGTTTACTCCATGGATCCATTCCTTCATCCGTTGCTAACCAGAAGCAAACTTGGCATCCTTCTACCGCAGGAGGCCAGGACCATCATCGATCCGCCTACAAATTTGCCCGCGACCAAAACCCTCAACCCTAAAACCCTAAACCCACTTTGAGCAGGCCCATAGCCCCACACCTTTAATCCAAGCTTAAAGTCCTACACCCTAAACCCTAAAGTCCTACACCCTAAACCCTAAACTACTGGAAGCTTCCAAGGGTGCCCATGGTTGAAGCCCCCTTCTGCTGTCTAGCGCTTGGCAGCTGATAGGGGCTTAGGGGTTTAGGCTTTAGACATTTAGGGCCTTCATAATAAGCCCATAATGACCCTTAAACCCTAGACCCTAAACCCATACAGAATCCCTTTGACATGATTTCCGGGCTACCGCTGGTTGATCTTATTGTTAAATGACTTGTTTTGGAGGTCTGGGACTGGGTTTGCCGAGTCTGCCCCGCAGCGTCAGATTTTCTGGACAAATCATAACGGGCTCAAGCCAGCGCGCCCGTAATTATGTTGGGTTCAGGGTTTAAGGTTTATAAGGTTTAAGGGTTAGGGTCCATTTTATGGGCCCCAAAACTACGCAAAATGATGGAGCCAACGAATTGTTATTCTACACATGGTCGCATTCTGGGGTAATCAATTAGCATAGTCTGTCCAGATGGTCTGCTGAGCCGTCAGAGTCCCTAGCAAGGCCTTAATAGTTCACAAAGTTTGTTCCTGCCAGTAGTCGCAGCTGAGATACCTAAACCCTAAGCCCTAAACCCTCAGCCCTACAAGAAACTCCCAGGCGTCCCCATCATTCCATTCACCCTGAAACGTCTCTAGGGTACTGGAGGGAGAGTTGAGGAAATTTTAGGGTTGAACCCTAAACTCTAAACCCTAAACCCTGAGGCTAGTTTAGGGTAATACATAGGGAATATTGCAGGGACCCATTCCACTCCCCAGACCCCTGGGAGGATCTCAAAATTAGATCCCCTATATAGACCCATTATAACCCCTATATAATCCTTATATAAATTCCCCTATCGTTCTAGCGGATCTAATTTTTAGATCCTTTTGGGGGTCTGGGTCCCCCACTGTCCCTAAAGCACCAGTAAACGATACGCCGCCTGCAGGCGTTACTAACTCCGAGGCCAGGATAGGATGGTTCTACTGTTTGTTTTGCTTACCTCTCTGCGGTTTAGGGTTTAGGGTTTAGGGGTTAGGGTTTAGGGGTTTAGGATTTAGGCCTCTTTGCGGTATAGGGGCTTCCCAAAATTACGCGTGCCTTGGTGGTCCCTAGAATAAGCACTGTAGTATTTTGGGGTTTAGATTGGGGTCCCCCCCATTTTGGGAAATTGCCTTGAAGGGAATGAAGGGTGGAAAAGAATATGGAAGCTGCTATTTAGGGTTTAGGTTTTGTAGGACCCAAAATGGAAACCACTATATGAGTGGGGATTGCATTGGGAGTACTATTTGGATCCATCCTTTCATTCCCTGCTACCCAGACCCCCAAAAGGATCTAAAAATTACATTCCCTAGAACCATAGGGGAAATTACAAGGATTGTATAGGGGCTATAATGGGTCTATGTAGGGGATCTAATTTTGAGATCCTCCCAGGGGTCTGGGTAAGCAGAGGTACATTTCTGCTGTTTCAAAGTTTTTGGGCCAGGATTTGGGTTTCGGGTACCCTGGCGGCCTGACTAATCTAAGTCGAGCTTTGAGAAATGGATCCTACATAAACAGAACAAGTTTCGTGCGTCTGCAAGTCGTAAGCCCTAATCCCTAAACCTTAAGCCCTAAACCCTAACCCTTAAACCCAAAGCTGCGAGCCCTAAATCGACAAGAAGTCTATGGATGCTACCTCCATGAAGAACCATGCGAAAACTCAGAGCTGACAAGGCCGATGCATTTGAGCTATAGCCTAAACTCCCTAAAGGGGTGATGATATATGGGAGCACTTTAGGTGTTACCAAGGGGGATACGAGGAGTTTAGACTATAGCTCCTTTGGGATTTGTGTTGAGAACGCATGCCTGAAAACCCTCTATGTGCCAGTTCATTCCTTGGGATTATAGTCTAAGCCATGTGTGGAGGGCTAGCAAAGCTGTGCTGTCGTCACAGTTTTCCACAGAGACAGCAGCAACCAGAGTTCAAACGATCTCCCGTGACATTGTTTGTCTCGCACCTAAACCCTAACCCCGAAACCAAGCGTATACAGGCTTTGGGTCTGAACTTATATGGACACTCTTTACCCATAAGACTGCCATAGGCCACCTCGTAGAACCCTAAACCCTAAGCCGCAAGCTTTTAACCCTTAACCCTTAACCCTAAGCCTTGGACCCCAAACTGAAAGTACTATGCCGCCTGACCCAGGAATTAGGGCTTCAGGTTCTCAATACCATTCAGATTATAGTATTTCGGTCCTGAAGCCCCATTGCTTGAGTGCTTGGACCCTTAGCGTCCCAAAAGTGTGTAGAACAATGCTCGTAAAATTGTTTTGAGCAATCATTTTCTCTACTGTGGGGGGTCCAGGTATGCGGGCTTAGGGTCAAGGGCTTAGGGTTCACGGTTTATAGGCTTAAGGTTGGGTACTGGCCCCCCCTCAGTAACAGTTGGATAATAACTATAATATGGTTATATTATAGCCCTTAACAGGACCCCTAATATAGACTGTTACTGGGTGGGGGCAGTACCCATCGCTTAAGGCTTAGGGTTTGGGGTTCAGGGCTCTTGGTCTTAGATTCACCCATGGGAGCCCATAACCCAAGAAGCTCAGAGCTTGACGCCCCTGATATTTTTAGAGGTTTTTGGTTTAGGGTTTAGGGTTTAGGGCTCAGGGTTTAGGGCTTAGAGTTTAGGGTTTGGAGTTTAGGGTTTAGGGTTTACTGAAACTGGGACCTGGATACTCCAAATACTGAAAGCCACACCCTGAGCTCCTACCGGGGATTACCTCCCTCCCTAAACCCTAAACCCTGGATCCCTAAACCCTAACCTCTAAATCCCTAAGCCCTAAAACCCTAGATCCCTAAACCCTAACCTCTAAATCCTTAAGCCCTAAAACCCTGGATCCCTAAACCCTAAGCCCTAAACCCTATATGCCCTAAACCCTGAACCCTAAGCCTTGCGAGAAAAGATAAATGGCGGCCCTAAGCCCTATATACTTATATACTGTTGTTGCCTTACCTCAGCTAGAAGCGGGTTTTGGGTTTAGGCTGTAGGTTCAGGGTTTCGGGTTTAGGGTTCAGGGTCTAGGGAAAGAGTGCAAGGGAATAGTATTCTCCATCAAGCTGGTACATTACACTCCCCGCCTCAACCCTGTTACCTTCACAACCTCTTGACCAGAATTCCTCTGACCTTAATTTCGCTCCAAACCCTGAATCCTAAACCGGTTTCCCAAGACTGGGGGTCTGAGGGCTATTCATCACCATGGATTATAGTATGTTGGTGTCTAGATTGGGGTCACCTCATTTGCGGAACATACCGTATAATGTGCATGTTCTTTTCAACTTATCCTAAACCCTAAATCCTAAAATATTCGCTATCATTGCGCGCCGTCGCAGACCTGTGGCTCTTCTCCCGTAATCCTTTCCGGACACGACCGTAAACCGCGGGACTGGCTGCTGGAGGGCTTTAGGGTTTAGGATACTTTAGGGTTTAGGGTTTAGGGATACTCAAGCTTGGGAAGCAAGACTTCAACCCTAAAGCCTGAACTCCCCGAAGAACCGGGAACCTCCTAGATTCTTCAGCTCCAGCCCTTACGGTTCGGCGTGTCTGGGAATCGCCTTAGAGGCGTTCGTGCTGAGGTCCCAGTACTTGAAAGGGAACACCACTTCAGTCTCTTTCATTTCGCGATACCATAGCACATCCAAAAATTGTGCTGTTCCCTGCGAAGTTGTAATGCGTTGTGAGAGAAGAATCTTCCCTAAACCCTAAACATTGCTTACCAGAGTTTTTTTTCCAACTGGCCATCCTTGCATGCAAGTCTCGCACGGATACGTCGATACACCTGACCGTTTCAACTTCCTGGTTTGTGACTAGGGACAAAAGGAATATTCTGTTGGGGTCATATTCCCTTATTCCCCCCTAAGAACCAGTAAGTGAAAGGAGCTTGCAGACATTACCTTCGAGAAACAATTGGCTGGAAGGACCTAATACATGGCAAAAAAAAAGGACTGGATGCACATGAGCTATAGTCTAAACTCCTTAAACGGGGTTGCATAGGGGATTATATAGGGACTACTGTAGGGGTTATCATGGGGGATACTAGGAGTTTCCACAGTAGCTCACATGAGAGGCTTCAAGACCTCTCAAATGACCTTTGCAGTTGGCTATGTCTCCAAATGAAGAACCCCAATCAACCCCCAAAGAAGACCCCTGCAATCTTATGATCGTTGATATTCCTGCGGTTCCATTGGGCTCCACATTGAAAAAGTCTCCCACCCAAGGTGCGGGCAATCTCAGAAGATCCTGTGGGGCCTCATGGGGTACTCTTTATGCTGCAATCCTGAACGCTCGGTTCTATGCGAGCTTTAGGGCTTAGGGCTTAGGGCCAGGGGCATTTGGGGTTTAGGGTCTAGGGCTTAGGGCTTAGGGTGAGGGGCAGGGTTAGATACGCATGTCACATCTACACTCAGTTTTAGAGCTCCAGATTTTCGATTCTCCCACCCACCCGCCCACTGCATGGGAAAAAAAGCATATGTACTTGCAAGGTGCAAACATCTATGTGCATGTACACATGGATTTGTATAGATAGATATATGTATATATGCAATTTCTCTAACCCCTCAACCCCAAACATGTCTGTACGTGTGCGTATATATATATATATATACATATTATATATATATACGCAGCGTATCATGTATGCCATATACTTGTGCAGCATATCATGCTAAATTGCAGATGGAAGCGATCTTGCACCACCTAGGCACCGTGAAATACTGTAATTCCCCAGGGTCTAAACCTTAAGCCCTGAATCCTGGACCTCAAGCCTCCTGTTTTGAGTACTTGGGACCATTGCAGCCCCGTGCTTTGGAGCACCACACCACCCTTGAGAGAGCCATGGAGGGCAGTGGCCCACATCAGGCGGATTCACAGTTAGGTTTAGGGTTTAGGGTTTATGAGCTCTAGAGTGGAGGATGTAGGGTTTTAGAGCACTTAAGCTTCAGGGTTTGGGCGTTGGGGCTTCAGGTTTAGGATTCGGTTTTAGGGCCTGGAGTGTATTCTGGACCCAAAAGATCTTCAAATTGCGGGTATTTTCATGAAGCACGAGGGCAACGTATTAGGAGACTCCAGGGGGTCTTCAGCTACGGCTGCTCCTTGTTCCACCCCTTCGGGGATCGTGACCAGGACACCCGCCATCCCAGTGACTGTTGACACTTTCAGGATTTGGGGGCATTTCTTTGTCTTGAAGCATGCCTTCTGCTGGTGGGTCTTTAAAGCGATGACAGTTATTTGGTAGCATTTTTCTAATATTGCACAGTATTCTATAGTATATTAGAGTATAGTACAATATATTATGGTCCATTACAGGATGCCCGCCATGCCTGTGGCTGTTGGCACTTTCGAGACCTGCAACATCAGAAAACGACGACAGTTATGAGAATGGTGCACCTGGTTTAGGGTTTAGGGATTAAGGTTTAGGGGGCCTCAAAAACGAGGACAGTCTCGAGGATCGTGAGCTGGACACCCACCATCCTTGTGACTGTCCGCACTTTTGAGAGGATTGGGCCGGGGTTGAGGGGACCATGAAAGGTTGGGAGGAAAGGCCCGGGTCCGGTCATATAAACCCTCAACCCAAGAACCTAAACCCTATACAACCCTAAACCCTATCTAACCCTAAACCCTACATAACCCTAGGCCCTAGACCCTGAACGGCGGTTTCTGAGTTTGGGTTGTCGAAGCTCCGTCTCGGGTTTTTGGAATTTCGGAGCTCGCCTCGCAGGAACTTGTAGTACGGGATCCTAACCCTAACCCAGACCCCCAAAAGGATCTAAAAATTAGATCCCCTAGAACCATAGGGGAAATTATATAAAGATTATATAGGGGTTTTAACGGTCTATATAGGGGATCTAATTTTGAGATCCTCCCAGGGGTCTGGCATAAG
Organism: Symbiodinium pilosum; assembly: GCA_905231905.1. Classification (NCBI taxonomy): domain Eukaryota; class Dinophyceae; order Suessiales; family Symbiodiniaceae; genus Symbiodinium; species Symbiodinium pilosum. The sequence goes on along the minus strand of CAJNIZ010039480.1, from coordinate 35,506 downwards.
CCCTACTGAAACGGTATGAGTATGGTAACCGAGTCAAAGCTTAAAACTTGGTTTGTGGTGTCTGCAAGCCTGTGATGTGAGACTGAACGGATTCATGTCAACTGAATTGAACATCCGTAGGATTTGTACCAGAAGCATTTGTTCTTTTGTTCTGTAATATATAGTATACACCTCCATGTAAAATCTTCAAAGTGAAAGCTTCTTGTGCCTAAGGAAATCAATGGCAGGCCACTAAGGGGGCTGGAGCAGAAAAGAGGGTGCGAGGGCGTGACAAATGGACTTCATCTCTTGTAGTCTTTAATGCCCCGCGTGTGCTTATGCTCTCTAGAACAGGCATTGTGGACGTACATCAGGCATGAATCACGCAGATGGGACTTTGTCAAAACAGCAGGGAAGGACCCCAGTACGCTCCTTGCCATCCCCAAATGTTCGATTCAATTCCCTAAGCCCGTCTCCCCTTTGTGAAAACCCGCGTATGATTTTGCAACCGCTACCGGGATCCAGCAACAGCCTCCCAGGAAGTCGCGGTGCTATAGTACTCTTGCCTGTCTAGTTAAGGTCGTGTGTTCACTGCTCACCAACCACCATAATATACTACAACACACTACTGTATACTATATTACAGTATATTATGATATACTATAGAATACTGTACAGTATAACAAGATATCATAAATATTATACGATATTATAATATACTATAATGTACTATAATCTGTTTCAAGGCGAACTGAGGCTGGCAAAAGGAGAACTCTAGGAAGGTAGTTTAGGCGGTGTTCGGGAAACTCATAATCAGAAAGATCACGCGACTACCTGCTCCAAGAGCAACGGCAAACAAACAGCCATACTAGCGAATGGCGGTTTAGGGTTTAAGTGAACCACTGGTAAACACTAAACCCCAAACCCTAAACCCTGAACCCTAAACCCTAGACCCTAAACCCTGAACCCCAAACCCTAAACCCTAAAGGTTTACTTGGCCTTCTCTAGCCTTTCCTCTTGATCTTGAGCAGCATACGCTTCTGAGGCTACTTGGAGGGTCAGGGGGCCTAGTAAGTGATTAATGAAGGAAATAATTAGGGCTACTATATGGGTTATAGGGATGATTAACCTACTTACTAAGTCCCCCTGACACTCCAAGTAAGCCCTGGTTCTCTCATTAGTCTGCGCTACACGGTTTGAACTTGGCGTGGGCTTTAGCCTTGGTGAACAGAACCCTCCATGGCAACAAGTAACAATATTGCAAAGGTGTCAACCCTAAGCCCTGAACCCTAAACTCTGAACAGGGTTTTTGGGTCAAGCCTGCCAGTACTTTTTCGATGTATAAGGGGCCCTTAAGTAAATAGAATCTGGGGTATCTGGGGATCTTATAATATGCCCAATCTACTTAAGGGGGACTATACAAGGGGCCTGTAAAGTTGATGCAATTTTTTCCGGCTAAACGCTCGCCGACGGGTTAGGGTTAAGGGCTTGGGGTAATTTCCTGATACATTCCCCAAAATGGCGGGGGGGGGGAGGGTGGGTTCTCCAAAGGGGCCGTAGATGGCCCCGTAGCTCTCTGAGCGTAGCAACATCCCTATACAAGACCTAAGCTATTATGTACCCCTTTTATCCCTAGGGTCCCCAAGGGCCCCGGGGCCCCACACCCTGAAAACCTAAACCCTAAACCCTACAAAGCTGCCAGGTACAGGAATTATGTGGGACTATGAGAGCGTTGCGGTCGTCCTTAGCAGCATCATTTTCAGAACCCCCCCTCCAAAGTGTTAAAGTCCCAGAAGCACCCTAAACTCTAGCCCTAAAAACCACCCTCCTTTTTTCAGGAAAAACTTATACCCTGAGTCAAGGCGTACATGAAGCCTTTGCTCGATTTTACCATCTCCCTGTCGTACCTGGCAATCCCGCTCTTGACACTTAGCTTAATCTGGACGAGCGCTTGCGAACTTGAACGTGCTTAGGGTCTTTAGGGATAGGGAAGCCTAAACCCTAAACACTAAACCCTACAGAGTTTGGGGTGTATGGGAAATGCAGGGGTATTGAGGGATATGTAGGGATATGCCGAGGTCAATGCTTGTAGGGTACAGAGGGATATATGATACGTAGGGTCATTGAGGGATATATGTATACATACACTTCAAGGTTTATAGGGTTTAGGACTTAGGACGTAGAGTTTACCTTGAATTGTCAAGGGCTGAAGGGTTTGGGTTTAGAGTTTATGGGTTTAGATCTGTAGGCAAGTGTGTGAACTCCAGTAAACTCTAAACCTAGCCAATTCAAATTTCAGGTTGTTAGCTTCCCGCATATGAGCCTTGCGTACTTACGTAGCCCCTGTCTACCTTCCATTTTCCCCGCACAAGCCTTATGGTTCAGGGTTTAGGGCTTGGGGAAGGTGGTAACTCCCACCTACATTGTGTTTTTGCGGCCCTAAACCCTAGACCCTTTCCTATGGCCTCCAGTATCTGGTAAGATTTTGGTACTGCCTGGTACAACTCTCAAAAAACGCTGCCCACTTGACAATTCTTTAATGAGCCCAGGTTGCTTTCGAAGGCCAGTAGTGCTTCACCAGCGCAAGTTTCTCAACATAGAGGTACCCTATAAATAGCCTATAAACCTTAAACCCATCCTTGACCCGTCGCACTCCATTGAAGGACCCTTCGGATTCCGCGTAGCACCGCGTGCAATCCCAACGCTGGCCCCGCAAATTAACCGACAGTCCGAGAGTATACTTTCAGGATGTAGGATTTAGGGTTTAGAGTTTAGAGTTTAGGGCTTCGGGTTTAGGATCCCTATTGCTCGCACTATCCAATTTGCACACCTTTTGCCAAAGCCCTAAACTCAATCAATGTTGGGGAGCCATTATGCTATTTGGGGTATGAGAGTCCATATATTTTTATGAAATACACGGATCCTTTTTTCATCTTGGGGTAGTGTGGGCTAGGTAAGCCCTAAACAATTTCCGTTTTACCACAACCCACTCACAATTCCCATTACGAGGCCTTTTCGGGGTTGTCTCAGAACTGCACAAATCGAGCTTTCTTCATTCGCTCCAACGCGAAACCCTCGACCCCGGGCCTACAAAACCTGGCTCCTTAGTAGTAGCAGTAGTAGTAGTCGTCGTCGTCGTAGTAGTAGTAGTAGTCGTAGTAGTAGTCGTAGTCGTAGTAGTAGTAGTAGTAGTAGCAGCTGTTTGCCCTACTTTCAGGATCCAGGATGGTCCAGGTATAACCATTAAAAGCTAGACTTGAGCACTCCTCACCTGGTTTTGGTACGTAGAATGAAAAAAATGAGGCATCATATCCAACTTCGAACAAGAGAACCTCAAAACCCGATACCAAAACCTGCAACCCTAGACCCTATAGCCCTAAACCCTAAACTTCAAAGACCGAACCTTAAACCTAAACCCAGGATAGTTCGCCTGGCTTTAGTTCCCGTGGAGGCAAGCCCTAAGGGGGTTCAAGGGTTTAGGATGAAGGGTTGGGATTTATTGTTTAGGATTGGGGGGTCAAGGTAGGAAAACCAAAGTAATAGCACCATGTAATGTCATATAGTTATTGTTAGATATAACATTTGTGGTTCATAGTATGCCTTCCTAGTTGAGCATATTTAGTGTCAACGAGGATACGTCTTTAGGGCTTCAGGTAGTGGACATGATGAGCGAATTCTTGGAGCATTTGATCTTCGATTGGCCTGTCCTGGCGGCCCGAATCAGCCCAATTCTGTTGAACCGTTTGATTCACGAAGCCCTGCAAAGAAACTAAAGGTTGTTGGAAGCCCCAACCCCAAAACTGCCGAGTACAGTCATGTGAGTGATGGTTACAAGGTCCTGACTCTGGGGGTTGGTGTTTTCAAAGCCTTCATGTTGCTGATAGCATTGCTTGCATCACCTTGATATCGTCCCCTAACATGGTACCTATATCATCCCAGTCATATAATGGTACCTATATAATCCCACATAATGGTACCTTTATAATCCCATATCATGGTACCTACATAGTCCCACATAATGGTACCTACATAACCCCATATTCTGGCAGCTATATAATCCCATATAGTGGTACCTATACAACCCCATATAATGGTACCTATATAATCCCATATCAAGGTACCTACATAATCCCTTATGTTGGTACTTATATCCTCTCTGGGTTCAATTCAAATCTCCATAAACCCTAAACCCCCAAACCTTAATCCTCAAGCCTCCTGAGCCTCGAGCTGGAATCTTTCTGCTTGTCAGTGGGGAAGGAAACAACGGAATCAGGGATGGACACGGGAAACAGCAATGTTTCATGTTTTGAGGAGAGTATACCCCTGAACCCCAGAAGTATATAAAATCATGGCTTTTTGGGCTATGTTGAGAAGTTTTGGGCTATTACTTTACCTCCCTAAACCCTAAACCAGTTTTGGGGGTCCAGGTAAAGGCTACCATAAGCCCTAAGCCCTAAACCCTAAACCCTAAACCCTAAACTCTAGACTCTAAACCCTAAACTCTAAGCTCTAAACCCTAAACCCAATAAGGGTCCTTGCTTGGCTCCATTCCCGGGTTGCAATCCAAAACCTTAGGAGGACCCCCCCACCCTGTAATAGTGACTACAAGGGATAATATGGATTATATTAGGGTTTAGGGTTTAGGATTTACTATATTCCGATTCTACCACTATTGCAGGGTAGGGGGTCCTCCTGACCTAAGGGATAATATGGATTATATTAGTTTAGGGTTTAGGGTTTACTATATTCCTATTATACCACTATTCCAGGGTGGGGGGTCCTCCTGACCTAAACCCTAAACCGCATCAGTCATTCCAACCCTCCGAGGCTCGAAGAACCTAAAGCAACGCCACGGAGTTGAGAGTTTAGGGTTTAGGGTCTAGGATTTAGGGTTTACGGCTTTAGGGTTTAGGGTTTCGGGTTTTGGGTTTCGGGTTTAGGTTTAAGGTGTAGAGTTGAGGGCTGATCTGCGACATGCACCTCCAGCAGGGAATTACCTAAACGCTCGTCGAAGTCTCACGCCAGTGTTTGAAACCTGATTAGTTATGAACAGGGTTTACCTAAACCCCAAAGGTATATAAAATGATAGCCCGAAACCTCTGTTAATAGCCATAAAGGCAATTATTTTGCATGCTTTTGAGGTCCAGGTAGGGTTTTAGGTTCCAGGGGTTTAGGGTTTAGGGTTCTAGGGTTTAGGTTGGGTACGGCTCCCACCCGGTACTTGCGGGGTTCTTGGAATCATTGCTAGGTCTTTTTCTCCGTATCATTCCCCTGTTTACTGCCTAAACCCTAAACCCTGAATCCTCACCCCTAAACCCTAAACCCCTAAAACCCTGATCCCTCAACCGTAAACCGTGTCTGCTTAGCGGAGTTAGGAGCTTTGGTTTAGGGTTTAGGGTTTTTATCCTAGCTAATGCTCTTTTCTTGGTTGCTGTTACGGAGCTCAAGCTAAGTTGCAGCTATGAAGAAGTGATGGCGATATACATTGTGGTAATTCTATCAAGACCTATATGGGCGGTTGTCAAAATTATGGTCCCTTTTTGGATCCCTATTATAATACGGCACCTAATATTTAGGATACCCAAAAAGGGACCATAATTTTGACAATCCCCCATATTACGGTATCTCAACCAGGATATGCCTATAAGATCCACTTAGGATGACGAGCTGTGCCCTGAAACCTTCACCCTAAAGCACTGCAAGAAGGACTCCTATGCGTGTGACCTCCTGGGATCCAAAGCAGAAAACAAAGGTTTAGGGTTTAAGGTTCTTTTGTTAATGGTCCAGAACCCATAAAAGGCAATCAGAGAAAAGTAGAAGATGCCCCATGAAATCTCACAGATTTCAACCTAAAAGTCTAAACCGTGTCCTGCACCCCCCAAGACCTGCAGTAGCTTCTATTCCTAAACCCCAATGACATTGAACCTTAACACCTACACTAGTTTCCGTGATAGGGTCCATTGGTAAGTCCTGTACCCCAAAGCATAGGTCCGCTCTTCCTTTCCCAAAGCCCAAAACTAGAGTTTAGGGTCTAGGGTTTAAAAGAATCATATGCCGCTGTGCCCTCCCCCCTCTTGGAGGTCATGGACTTCCGCAAGATCACTTCACAAATGTCCCGCGAGGAGGGTTTGACATTTGGGCGCAGCCACACGGTTTAGGATTTGGGGTTTCGGGTTTAGGGGGGTTAGGTTTAGGGGGTTTAGGGTTTAGGGCCTTCAGAACGTGATCCTACACCCCTGGACCCTCATCTCTATCCACGGGCTACTTACGGAGTGGGCTTCCGTCCTAGGTAGAAAGACCGAAGTTGATGGTTGCTAATATGCGCATTATTACAAACAACGCTAGGGTGTTCGATATATCTACCTAGCTTCCTTCAGGAACCCTAAGCCCTAAATGAAGGAAGGCTGCCCATCTGCGGGGACAAGGGCTCTTTTGGGGGAATGTCCTTGCAAAGTGAACCTAGGAGCTCCAAATGGTCCGAAGTATGTTCTACAGTACTTATGCTCTTCAGGGCGTGTTGTAGGTATTAGTCTGGGTTGCTGTTAGGGAATTTCAAATTACAACCCTATCTTTGCTATATTCGCACGTTCTGTTAACAGTTAAGTTCCTTGACAGCAACCCTGACTGACGGGGTCTCCTGGAAGGAGAATATGCCGCATCGCATTGCCAGGACCGATTTTTGTGCATCCTGTGGGCTCCGTCCCTAAACCCTAAACCCTAAACCCTAAACCCTAAACCCTAATAATTCCGGCCGTCCAGATCATGTGGATCAGTCCGTCATCCTCCTCTTCGGACGGCACGTTGTACATACAGCGAACGTAACCAGCGGTGGCACCGCAGGGTTTAGGGGTTTAGGGTTTAGGGGTGAGGGTTTAGTGTTTAGTGTTTCGTGAGGTACACACCCACCGACCGTACAGCGGCAAGAGGCGGTGCCTGAGGTCAGGATTTTCAAATGCGAAGACAATGTAGCAGCGCCGCGCTGAAGATTCTCAACCCTGTATTAGTCCTTAGCTTAGGGGCCAGAGTAGCTGCAGCGTTCACTGACTTTTTCCTTCTGGAAGCAGGCTTGTTCGGGATGATGGCAGCTGCACTTGGAGGGTCGGGGTTTTTTTACGGAGACTTATTCGTAGGTTAATAACTCTTGTAGTCCACACAGCAACTCTAGTTATCCCCATTCTTCACCTACTTACTAAGTCCCCGTGAACGTAAAAACCTGAACCCTAAACCATACTAAACCCTAAACCCTGTATAATATATAGTAGTTTCCATTTTCTAGTCCATTACTTACTAAGTTCCCCCCACCCCCGAAGCAGGGTGTAGACTCCAAGCTGCGGGGAGGAAGGCTTAGCAGCTTTAGGGTTCTGGGTTTAGGGTTGAGGGTGGAGAGGCAACAGCTTGGAGGGTCAGAGGGACTCAGTAAGGACGGGAAAAAGCTGCTATGCTGCTTGGCGTGTAGGGTTTAGGTTTTCGGGCGAGTGGGACACAGCAAGTAGGTGAATAATTGGGGATACTTGGAATTGCCAAAAAAGTTCTAGGGGTTAACTGCCACTGACCCTCCAAGTAAATTTGGGTTGCCGTTAAGGAACTTAACCTAAGATACTATAATACATCAGCCCTATTGGTAAGGGCCTCGCGGTTTAGGGTTTAGAGTTTAGCGTTTAGGCTGTAGGCTTTAGACTGGAGGATCAGAGTTTGTGTGGTCCCTCCACGCATGAACAATTGACCGCAAGAGGTAATTGTCAATATGTCAGTGTCTCCAGATATATTTTGCTGTTATGCCAGCATTCGCGGATGTAACACAACCTGAGGCCATCAACAGCTCAAAATGCTTGAAGGCTAGTAGCTGAGCCCCCAACCCTACTCGTGACCCGATTCCCTACAGTTGTATGGGTCATAGCTTGAGCTAAGGGATAATTACTATAAAGGCGTAGTAATGGGTTACAGGGAATCCGTCAACCTTCATCGCTTAGAGCGCGGTTTAGGTCTTAAGGTTAGGGTGTAGAAGCTTCTCCAGGAGATAAAGACGGTGCGATACCTCATGTTCGCCTTTGCTTGCTTTATCCTGGCCTGCGGTACTTTGGCACAAACCCTAAACCCTAAACCCTAAACCGCGAATTTGAAGCAAAGGTTCAGAGCCAGGGACGAGTTACTAAACCCTATGGTTGGCAACGGTGAGAGCGTTTGGAGCCCTGATTTCTGGAAGGAGTCTTAGACCCTAAACCCTAAACCCTAACCAAGGCATTATCCAGGAGTCCTAAATTAAAGACCGCGGAGGCTTCTTTCTTTCAGTTTATTCGCGGCTGTTTTCGTAACTGCGTGCGGACCAGGAATCACGCCAACTTACGAGTGTTTAGGGGTTAGGAATTAGGGTATTCTTCGAAGCACTATAGAACCCCTCCTGAACGCTAAACCCCAAACACACTTCAGCGGGAAGTTCAGCAGTCCTCGAAACATCGCCCGGCACGTGACCCTGCTAGATTTGGGAGTTTCCCAAAATCAGGGGTACCTTTTTGGGGGTCCCCATAATAAGGATTGTAGTATATTGGAGTCTATATTGGGGTCCCCTTATTTTGGGGACACTCCCATTTGTTTCTGATCCAGTTACCCAACTTCTTGTAGTGCCCAGCCTGGTTTAGGTGTCGTAGTGGTGGTGATGGTGGGAATGGCGGTGACAGTTCTGGTGGCGATGGTGGTAGTGGAGGTGGCGGTGGTGGTAATGTTGGAAATTTTGAGGACTTGCAGGGCTACAGGTCATGTTTGCACTTATGGTCTCAGGCGCTTGGACTTAGGGCACTGTTGGCGCTCGCACTGTGCTAAGCATCATGCGCTTTATCCCTGCTGCCTCATAAAGGTGAATAGAACATGCTATGCAACAAGAACCCCAGTAAGCCCTAGACGCCAAACCCCTTAATAACCCCGATACTCGTCCCCTATATAATCCTATACAGGCCCATTGAAGGACTTCAGAATATAGTTCATGTAGAAATTCTAATTGGCCTCACATAACCTCATGGCTTTAGGGTCCAAGTGCCCCAATGGTACAGTTGCAGGCAACGGACCTGAAAGCACATGACCTAGGCACTTGGACCCTGAACGGTTAACGGTTTAGGGATAATGTGGGCGCGTGGACCCTTACTGGTGTAGGGTTTAGGGATAATTTTTGCACTTGGGCCCATACTGTACCCGTTTAGGGTCTAGGGATCATTTGGGCACTTGGACACTTACCGGTTTAGGGGTTAGGGATAATTTGGGCACTTGGACTCCTACACACACTGCATCTTGGACCGTTAGGGTTTAGGGTTTAGGGAAGGATATTTATCCTAAACCCCTAAAGCCAAAACCCCTAATCCAATGGCCATGGCATCCTAATTCGAGCAGCTATAGAAGATCACTGAACACCAAACCCTCTAAAGCAAGTCTGAACTCTACATGGGCTTTAGGGTTTAGAGTTTAGGCCAGGGTTAATTTTCAGGTTGAAGCCCACAACCCTGAACAGACCCTCAGGCTTACACCCCGAACTCTAGGCCCTAAATTCTAGCCTCAAACTTGAACTTTGAATCCTGAACTCCTAAGGCCTTAACCCTAAACCCTAAACTCTGAACCCTAAACCCTGAACTCTAAGATCCGCACTCTAAATCTTCAGTCCTAGGCTCAAAACCTGAAACCCTCAACCTATAGTCCCCCTTAAGTAGATAGAATATGGCTTTGGGTATATATTATAATAAGATCTCTATATACCCCATATTCTATCTAAACCCCCCTAAACCCTAAACCTTGGGGGACTAGAACCCCCAAGGCAGCGGCCATGCGCTTGCGGCATTATACTATCTCATACAAGCGCCAGTGCTGGTACCAGTTCAGCAACCCGGCCCTTGCTATGAGCTTAGGGTTTAGGATTCAGGGATTTTGGGGTTTAGGGGTTTGTGGCTGAGGGCTTAGGGCTGAAGGTTTGGAGATTTTCGGTTTAGGCTAAAGGTTCGTGATTCAGGGCCTACAGTGTACTGTTTGGAGTCTAGGGTTCAAGTAGTTTTCATTTTCTTTTCCATTATCCCTATATAACCCCGTTGTAGTAGTTTCTATTTTCTTTTCCATTATCCCTAAATAGCCCCTAAACTCCTAAACCCTGTCCTGTTGTGTTAGCTGCTTTGTGTTTGAGTGGGCGGGGTAGGGGTTGGAGTTAAGAGGCAAAAGGATTTAGGCTTTAGGGTTTAGGGTTGAGTACTTGTCATGCTAGTCATACGAGTCATACCAAAATTTCAACCGCTCCCTTTCGGATTTAGTTGCAGTTAAAATGGTAGTTTCCCAATATAGACCCCAAAATACGATAATCCTTATTACGGAACCCCCCCCCAAAAGGGTACCCCTAATATTGGGAAACCCCCAAATGAGGTGAGCATAAATCGTACCTAGTTTGGGCACTTTGGATCCCTAAGGTAGTGTACTTCAGAACCCTAAACCCCCAACCCCCCTTAAGCCTACACCTTAGACTTTAAACAGACTTCAACTCCGAGTTTGCTGTAGCAAGGTCAGGCGCAACATAGGGGTTTTGGGTTTAGGGTTTGGTAATGATGTTAGGGTTTAGGGCTTAGGCAGATACTACTTCAAGGCCCAGGGGACGCAGTAAGTAGGTGTGAGATGGGTCTATATGTCTCCTAGTTGGGGAGGGCCTTTTTTCGGTGCCTGGTTTTGACACTAGAGCCTAAACCCTAAACCACATACGACCTAAGTCCCCTGAGCTTTCCAGTAGGATAAACCGACTAAAGCCTTGACTCAAGCCATTCTTGAGATCCAAGCTGAACCCTAAACTCTATAGGGTTCAGCTTTTAGGATTCAAGCTCTAAACCGTATCTCCTGTAGAGTCTACCCTGGAATTTTCCTGCAAAGAATGTGTAATTGCTGAGGTTTCTATATAACCTGAAGTACCAGCTGACATCAAGAGCATAACAAACAACACATGAATCCTGCATCACCCTAAGTAACGTATCGTTCATATACCTCTGGAGCGAGGTGTTGTTCTGAAAGCTGAGGTCATGCAAGTTTTTAGTATCAATAGTATCTATCATCCCCACTTCTCTCCTCCTGGCAAGGAAAATCACCCCCCTACCCCCTTATTGTTAGAGGCGCTTGCAAGCATCTGTCACCATGGTAGAAGAACAGAAATGTTTAAGAGTACGCGACGGACAAGTCAAAGCTAGGTAGGGAAAACCAAAGTAGCAACTAACTACTATCCTAAAGTCTCTTACACTTACCGCTATCGATGACACGGTGTTATACCTACAAACCCAAAATCCTAAACCTGAAACCCTAATTGGCCCTAATTAGACCTTAAACTCTAAACCCTAAACCTTAAACCCTAAACTCTGAACCATGGTCTAAGGCAATGCATGAAGTTGGTCACAGCAGTGGCGAGTGTAGGCTGGGTGACGGGATACAGAGGGAGCCAGAAAGGTGGAACATGGGTTTAGGGTTTAGGGTTTTAGGGTTTAAGGTTTTAGAGTTAAGGGTTTAGGGTTTAGGGTTTACCAGCACCATGGTTAGTATAATAGGGTGTAACAGCCACAGAGTATTGATAAGTATTTCGGCCCCTAGATTATACTCCTTACCTCAAGACTTAGAAAGCGGGAATGCAGCAGAAGACAGCATAGGTTGGGTACTGTCCCCAATTAACGATTGGCTAACATGTAGAAGAGTGTTACATATAGCCCTTCATATGACCTCAACTATAGACTGTTACAGGGTGGGGGCAGTACCCAAACCATAGGTCATCCTGTTTCCATGTTCCAGCTTTTTGGCGTTTATTGTAGGGGCTTAAGCAGGGGTTCATGTTTCGGGTTAGGTCTTAGCATGTATTGCGGCTGCCTGAATAGACACCAGTGGTATTCCTTCGTTTGGGCTGTCATGTTTTCAATTGTCTGGGTCATATCCTTGCTTACATGTCCAGTAATTAACCTCTAACGCTTTGGGCAACATGCACACTAAACCCCAAATCTTAAACCCTGCAAACCCTAAAGCCTAAACCTTAGTTAAGCCCAAGCCCAACCAGAGGCTAACGTTGCATAGGCCTTAGATACTAGACACCCACGGTTGACTCCAAATCTAAAAGACTTGCAATACCTCATATTACGTAGGCTATGACCCTAAACCCTAAACCCTAATCTTGCAAAAACAAAAAAAGTCTTGCAGATACCAAGCCCCGGGAAGCGATATGAACTCCTTGAACCAAAGAAGTGAGTACCATATACTACATAGTAGCTTCCATTTTCTTGTCCATCATCCCTAGTAATAACCCCAATGTATGACCCCAAGATATAACCCTAGACCCTAAGCCCTAAGTTGTAATTTCCATTTTCTTTTCCGCTATCCTTGTATAGCCTTATATTATGCCCCTGTATTTCCTTTATTCCCTACCATAAACCCAATAGATACTCTATGATACTATAGTAGTTTCCATTTTCGTTTCCACTATCCCTATAAGATTTAGGTTAGGAAAGAGCTAAACAAGGCTTGGAATGCACAGGAAGGCTCAGGGGGACTCCTGACAAATTCAGGTTCTGTGGGATTATTCAGGCTAATCGGGGTAAGCAGTAGCGGAGCCCATGATAGGAAAATAACTACGTCTTAGATATACCCCCAGATTCCGGGTTTAGGGTGCGGGGTTTATGGATTTGAGCCTTTAAAGTTGGTTCTGTTTGGGGGAAGGTTTGGATTCTCAGGGCAGGTCCTGGAACCTCAAATCCTTTCTGAACCACCTGGACGGATGCAACCGTGCAGTGCCGAAACCAAGTTATTCTGGATCAATGTTAGGGATCCTTTTCTATTTTTGGGGATATGGGATTCCTTATAGTTTTCTAAACAGGATCCTCTTTCTTCCTAGGGTAAGGTGGGGTAAGTATTCAGGGTTCCTAAACGTGGGTCTTTGTTGCAGACATTTTCTGTGAACCGTATAGTGCCAAGCCCGGGTTTAGGGTTTAGGAATTCCCAAACTTGCGTTATTGTTGCACAGCATTGTACTAAAGCCGAATACAGAATTTGAGCTCAAACGTTTGAGGAGTATCCGAATGAGGAAAACCAAGTCCAATTTCTCAAGCCCTGACCCTGAACCCTAAACCCTAAACCCCAAACCCTTAACTCCAACCCAAAGAGGCACCAGAAAGAAAAAACAGTTGAGCCGCCAAGAGAGTAGGGGAGGGCCCTTGTCAGCTATAGTCTAAACTCCTTAACAGGGGTTATAGGGGATTATGTAGGGGAGGGTTATAAGTGTTATTAAGGGGGGTACTAGGAGTTTAGAATATAACTCATATAAGGAAGGATTCCATAGACCTCCCTAAGGTCTCCGCAAGCCTCCCTAGATTCCCATATGGTCTTTGATTTCGGGGCTTCCATAGATGCACCCCCCCCTTTTTGGGCTTCTTTTAATAAGCCACATTCCATAGTATCCGACAGACATCAGTTCCGGGCCTTTTCTAGCTGCCCTATGGCACAATTGTACAAAGAATCTAAGCTCTTTTGTATTTTGTTAGGCCCTTAAATCGATGGCCTACTTTGGGTTACACCGCAGGCACAGCCCTTGCCCTGAATCCTGCCCAGGCACAAGCATCTACATCCAGCGCAGCATTCCAAGCCTACTAGCCTGGTTGAATGATGCTGGGCTTGCAGTGACCCCTTAAGGGTTTAGGGAGTTTAGGGCTACCCTTAACTGGATCCATATTAGGGATCCGTTTACTTTTTGCGGTATGGGATTCCGTATATTCGTGTAAAATGGATCCTTGTTTCTTCTCAGACGGATTGGGCTGGAGTTGCCGCTTTCGTGCAGGCTGCACCCATGCCTATAAGCTTGGCCCTACCCCCCTTAGCGCAGCCCGTGACGATATCCAAAAACACTCAGCATCTGCAGGTTCCCATCGTCAGCTTGGAGCCACAACATGGCTCGTCCGGACGAAAACCCCAGTGAAAGACCCTAGGCCTCTGCGTCGACCCTGCTCCTCCAGGAGTATCAGCCACCTGCCCAAAAGGGAAGGGTTAACCACTCCGCTGTGGTAGCTGGACGTGCCCCTAACTCCAGGAACTTCCCCCAGGCATCCTTACATGCGGAGTCTGCAGCCCATCCCTTCTCTACAGCTCAGAACCCGCCCCCCACTGCAATCATGGCCGGCCGTACTCCAGACGGACCGGTTCAGCAGGCGTTGGCAGACGTAGAGACGCCTGGAGGCGAAGTTTCAAGAGACAATACAGAAGCTCTCTGCAGAAAAAAACTTGCAGGGTGAGGCAGGTGATATCAAGACCGAGGTCAACAGGTCGCAGGTTTAGGGTTTGGGGTTTAGGGTTTTGGGTTTAGGGCATCATGACCAATCTGCAAAATCAAATGTCCTCCATCCAGACCCAACTGTCTGATGGGTTCAATGACATGCGTAGACTCTTTGGAGAATGCTCAGTTGCGAAGTACCATGCAGACGCCTCCCCAACACCAAGCGAGCCTGGCCAAAAGCAGCAGAAAAGCTGAAGCCACTGTCCTCGCCACAAGCCTGCCTTAATCAGTTGCTGCATCCTGGCATGCTTGCATGCCACCTACTTCTTGGGGACCCTGGACCACCCTACGTTACCTTGTAACCTTACCCTGTGGAACTCCAATCGGTCTGGAGAACCTATGAGGAGCACCCTCCTTTCTCGCCTGCCCAGACTACCTAATTAAAGCAGACTTGGGACTCTTATGCTCCCCGAGCAAAAAGACCCTGTCCCCTTGGGCGTTCAACCAGCACTTTGCGGGTCCAAAAGGTCCGAGAAAAGGCCCGACACCCCGCACCCTTTTTCTCTTATTTCCTGAGGAACTCTCTTCAGTTTTTAGTATAGTATAACCCTCAGGAATTACATAATTTACCATGTCATTATAGGTCTCATTAGGGGAGTTACAATCATAAACCCTAAAACCGTAAGACAAGGAGCTCGAGATCCATCGCAAAGGAGTTGTGAAAGACATGGTCGAGGAGGCAGGGATAAGTGGCTTAGGGTTGAAGGTTTAGAGTCTTGCTGGGTTGCTGTTCAGGAAAAGTGGAACTAACTTGCCCCAATGAGGGTACATCGTAATGTGTAAGGTGTGTGGCGGAATGGCAGAAAACCTAAAATTTCACGGTTACTTGCCAGGCCTACTCTTGAGGGTCGGGGGGAGGTGTAGGTTTAAGGTGGAATTGGCGCCTAGTGAGTCATTCCAATTCTGCTCGCAATCGTCGACCCTCGCCTTGATCTCGGCTCGTCGGGTGGCTGGCGCGTGGAGCGTCCTGCTCGGAATGCTCGCCCGTCTCGGTGATGCTTCGGAGCGTGTGGAGTGTCCTCAAAATTCTGCTCGGAACTGAGGACAATCCGGTTTCTTGGGCAGGTTGAAGAGCTGGCGACTGGACACGTCTCTTCCGAAGCCTACCGAAACCTTCTGAAGCTGTCCAATCCCGAACTCGACAATTTTATGGTACAACCTTAGTATGGGAAACGCCTCTTCTGGAGCCTCCCGAAACCCTCTGAAGCTGATAGTCACAGTAACTGTTCAAAAGTGCCAGTAGCAGTAACCAGAATAAGGCAAAGAATAGTAACAATAGTGATGACCGTAATGAAAACAGTAAAAACCCAACAAAAGTAATGGTAACCAGAATAGCAAAAAACAGAATGACAAGATTACCACTGACAATACCAATAATACCAATCGAATAACAATACGAATAATGGTGTTCACAATATTATGAAAATAATTAGAACAGTCATAATCACAATCATGCTGACAATGATGATAACACTTATTCCTATTGCAAGTAGAAAGAATGATGATAGCAATCGTTTTGGTAACCAAATAGTATTCACAGAGGAATAATCGCAACAAGAATGCCATTAAATCGCAATACTAGTAATGGGAAATGTCGTAATACGGGTAGTGATAAGAATAGTAGACGTGGATGGGATGGAACGATGTTTCGATGTATGGCTGGATGAAGGAAAGGTTATAGAGATATAGCTCGCTGCTCAAAACGTTTTCGAGACACTCGTTCTCTTGTTTTTACCCACTTTGGGGCGTCCTAAGGCCTAAATGTTAAGGCCTGAACCCTAAGGCTTTAATGCGTTTTACTTTTAATTTGGGGCCCCAAAAAATCGGAAAATTCTCAATTCCCTTTGAACTCAATCCACAGGGACCTCAGAACCATGGGAGGCTGAGAGCCCTTATTGAGGGACCATGATTTCTATTTTTCTGAGGGCCCTATTGTTGGCGGGGGACCCCCGACAGTAAAGCAGGTCCATCATTAGACTAGATTAGATCCTAAGCCAAAACCTCCCAGCGTAAGGGACCCACTTTAGGGGAGCATACTTTGAACATCAGACATGACCTGTGAAATTCTCAAACTAAATACATCCCTTACTCCTTGGGACTTAGCTTGGACCTTAGACCCTTAACCCTTTGGGATTCCGTTATACTCCTTTCAGAAGAACCTAGGGGTTAACCCGTAGTAGGGGTCCTCAGTGCCACGTAGCTTAGTAAGGATCGATAAAACCCCTTGAATCATCCCTGAAAGCCTACAACCCAAACCCATAGGGTCTGGGTTTTAGGTTTTAGGGTGCTTTCCCCCCCCCCCCGCCAATTCCGGGCAACCCCCGATCCCGGGAAGGAACTGAAGTTACATTCGCTATACAAATCCAGAAAAACGCTGAATGATTCTGTAATTCTGAAAATGGTTCTAGGGGATCTATAGACGCTGAACCTTAAACACAATCAACATTGTTAGGTTCTTTCGGGAGTCGAAGCCCATAAACCTGAAAGTATGCGGCCTGAGGCACCTTCACCCCCATGAACGGGACCTATGCTTCCGCTACTGACCTAAGCTCTAAATCAATGGCCTCCCCCCATTTTGAGTATGCCATCTGAGTAGTATTGCCTTTGGGACCCTATACTCTCCAATGTAGAGTAAGACTAGATCGGCCTTTTGGATATATAGTTTTTTATAGCAGGAGTTATCTTTCTTGGTTCAACCATTTAAAAGCATTGCTCGTCTGAAGGCAGCTGAGGCGGGTGCTTACCGGGGGCATTCGACAAGCCCAGCAATTTCCGAGGAACGTTTGCGCAACTCAGACGCATGGTGATACTTACGCATAATACGGTCACCTTAAGGCAGTTATACGGGATGTTGCGTGTGTAGGTTTAGGATTCAGGGTTTAGAGAATAGTTACTACCAATACCGTAGTCCTAGATTTCGAGTACAGCTATGATATAGGGTGCCTGTACCTCAAATACATCTCACGGCAATGATGGCAATTCCTTAGGCCCCCAAGGTAAGTGTTTCACTTCTACTTAATCGTTGATTTCGCGTTGCGGCCTTGACGTAGCAGACTGGGAACGTGGCACCAAGGAGCTTGTGGTAGTTGTCTGGAATCATGCTTTATACTTGCCCGAAGATGACCAAAGGCTTTTGGCATTTGGGATCTGAGGTTTGGATTCAGGGGTCAGGGTTTAGGGTTTAAACCCTAAACCCTAAGCCGGGTGAAGGGCACTTGTCAAAATCAGCTTTCAGGAGTTTGGTTTGCACAGCATCCTTCGAGCTCAATATACTCTACCTAAACCCCAAAAGTATGTAAAATGATAGCCCTAAACCCCAAATAATAGCCATAAAGGCCATTATTTTACATACTTTTGGGGTCCAGGTAACTCCTAAACCCACTACATTGTTTGCGAGTCTCCTTTCACTCTGAGGCACTCGAGTAGCGCAGCTGGAGCGCCAAATATCACAGCTCGAGGACGAAGACTCCTCAGGCCGACGAATCGATTCTACGGGTTTAGGGGTTTAGAGGTTTAGGGTTTAGGGGTTAGGGGTTCATGGTTTAGGGTTTAGGGGTTCATGGTTTAGGGTTTAGGGGTTCAGGGTTCAGGGTTTAAGGGTTCAGGGTTTAGGGTTTAGGGGTTTAGGGTTTAGGGTTTAGGGTTGTGGGGTTAGGGGGATTTAGGGGGTTATATTGGGGTTATATAGGGATAATGGAAAAGAAAATGGAAACTACCATTCAGAACTTAGGGTTTAGGGCTTAGAGTTAAAGGTGTAGGGTATAGGGTTTAGGGTAGAGGGTTTAGGGTTTCAGGCGTTTAGGGGTGTAGGATTCTAGGGTTCGGAGTTGAGGGTTTAGGAAAACGGTATAGGATCTAGGTTAAGGGTATTAAAGGTTCAGGGTTTGGGGTTTTAGATTTATGCGACTTGCTCATCCGGAGCACAACGTCGCTGCACCTGACAATCCTAGAGCTTTGGTCGCCACTAACCGTAAACCCTAATTTAGGTTTTAGGGCCTGAACCCTATAAACCTTAAACCCCTAACCCCTAAACCTTAAACCCTAAACCCTTAACCCCAAACCCCTAAACCTTAAACCCTTGAGTAGAGGTCTGAAGAAACCCTCAGGATCTAACTTCATCAATACTATCTACTGGTTTAGGGTTTAGGGTTTAGTGTCATATCCTTAGCCCTGTTAGCCCTGTATACCTATCGTCGTATCCCTCTACGCCGCTCCCTAACTCCAAACCCTAACCAGCCAATGCGAGGCCCCCCAAAACCCTAAACACCAGACCCACAAGCCACAAAATCCCAGCGAAGTCCCCCGAAACCCTACATCCCAAACCATGAAATCCAAACGAAGTCACCCAAAACCCTAAACCCCAAACCCACAAAACATAAAATGAGAATCACTAGACCCCAAACCCTAAACCATCAAACCCCAAACCCTCAAACTGCTAGCCCTTTATATCGTGAAGTCCTAACCTTCTGGTATTGAAGGGAAATCTAAGATGAAACCTACATGCCCCGCTAAGCCCTAAACCCTAAAACCCCTCAAGCACCAGTTCTTGTGCCACACAGCTCTGACCGTAGCGATTAGTGACTGATTCACCCTGAGGCCCTGAGCCCTACCAAGCCCTAAACCCTCAACCCCATATCCTCTACACCTAAGGACTCAGGGTTTTGGGCTTAGGGTTTAGCCTGAAGGGCTGGGGGTGTCAGATTGAGCGTGGGCTCAAACATGTATTTTAGGGTTTGATGCCTGCAAACTGCAACCCCAAAGGCTCTGCCATAGCCTTACCAGGGGAAAATGGGGGGGGTTTCCCAAAATTAGGGGTACCTTTTTGGGGGTCCCCATAATAAGGACTATAGTATTTTGGGGTCTATATTGGGGTTCCCCTATTTTGGGAAAGTACCATATGTACCCTGCATTTAGCAGCATTTGCCCTCGGCATGAACCTTAAAACCCTATACTCGGTTGCTGTTAAGGAGCTTGAATTAAGTTGCCGTAATGGGTATATCTATATATACACATAAATAATAGGGTTCCCGCAATATGGTAGCTTAAAAGAAGTTCCCTAGCAGCAGCCCAGTATACCCTACGCCGTACAACCCGTATGTTCGAGCTGTGGGTCTTTCTCAGACCATTCGCCTCTGTAAGGCTAAGCCCTAAACCCTTAGTCCTTAACCGCGTTTATGTCTAGGGATGGACGTTCCCCCTAGTGTAGAGCCACCGGTTACGGGTTGAGGGCTGAGGGTGTAGTGCTTTTGGTTTAGGGCCCTAAACCCTAAACCCTAGGGTTTAGGGCCTGGCTGTTTTCTAGGAAAAATTTGGGGGGTTGCATGGGGCTTCTGGGCTCACAAAGTTTGATCCTAGACCCTAGACCCTCAGTCCGCTATCTACAGGCACCACATGGGCCCAGACATGTGCTTCATTCAGCAAGACCCCGAACCAAGCTATGACCGCTGCGTTGGTTCAGAGTTTACGGTTTAGGGTTTGGGGCTTAGCTTTTTGCCAAATTTCTGCAAGTGTTGGGATAAGCAAGCCCATGCAAGCCTCAAATTCTCTCTTAAGAAGGGTGATATTTACGTAAACGGTCAGGTCAGGATTTCACATATTTTATCATTGCTCTGCAGAAGGTTCCTCAGAAGTGAGGCGAATTAAGGGGCTTCATGCGAGTGGGGCGGGGTGGGGGGAGGTGGTGGTAAGGGCATCCCATGATGATAAGTAACGGGTCTCTCCAAGCTGGCGACTTCCTGACACCTTAAACCCTGAACTTTAAGCCTTAAATCCTAAACCTCAAACCCTAACTTCTGAAGCCCTAAACCTGACACACTACACCTTAAACCCTAAACCCATGCATTTGCTCCATGGCATTTTGGGGCAGGTTCCAACCCATCCTCTGGTGAACCCAGGCACGGACCAGACTTAAGAGTTCAGGAAAGTCTAGGGTTTAGGGACTTCACTTACTCAGTGACCTTAGTAGAACATCAACGGGTTGTTTGAATCAGACAGTTGCCCAGTACGTGTCTTCGGGGCCGATCTTATGCAGTGGCAGTGGGAGCTGTTCCTCGCGTGCATGGGAAGATAACTTGGTCAACTGGAGGACCTCATGTGGTTCAAAAGGGAATGTGGGGATTCAGGGTTCAGGGATTACATTTACATATGAGGTTGCCAAAGTTAGGGGTACTTGTGCGGTAGTCCCTCAGAAAGATATTTTAGGGTCTATATTGGGGTCAATTGGAAATTACCACATAAGTTTAGGCTGTAGGGTACGCTACACCCCCAGTAAACCTGCACTGGCAGCATGAGTATTGTTCATAATCCTCTTACCAATACTGTAGGGCTCTCAGGGTTTAGGGACTTCATCCCTAATAATCGAGAAGTGAATTGGACAAGAAAAATGAAAACTGAATGCAAACCTGCGCTTATTTAGGTGTTCATACGGGTTAGGGTACATGAAACAAGGGCGTTACATCATGTCTTTTGGTGAGTCTACGTAAGGTTCCTTAGGAATCTTGGTGGGTGTATAAATATCTGGTTAGGGTTTTTGGGTTCAGGGAACTGGTCTTAGCACATAAAGCTATCTTACACCCTCAAACCCTAAGCCCCTGCTCTGATTTTTCAGCAGTCCCCTACATGCACCACTTGAAACAAGTAGTTGGGGCCGTCAGGGAGTATGGTCCCCCTTAAGTAGATAGAATATGGAGTATTTGGGGTTTAGGGTTTAGAGTTTCAGTTTAGGGTCCCCCTTAAGTAGATAGAACATAGGATATATGGGGATCTTATTAAAACATACCCAAAGCCATATTCTATCCACTTAAGGGGGACGATAGGACAACAAAGTTTGCAATTCCTGCGCGACATCCATTGTGACAAGCTGGAGGGCAACAGCGGATCAGAGCCACACCAGCCAATTCCCAGAGTTTAGGTTTTAGGGTTTGCTTAGGGGTCAGGGCTTACGGCCTAATCTCATGCATATATCTACCTGAAAGCTGTACAGCAACTTGCATTATTCAAATCCCAAGTACCTGTTTATCGGTATTTTGACCCCTAGAGATGTATTTTTTGGCCCTAAACCCCAAACCCTAGACCCTATACCTGAAGTCCATAAACCCCAAACCCTAAACCCTAATTAAACCCCAAACTCTAAACCCTAAACCTTAAATCGGGATTTCTACCCCTGCCACGGCAAAGGTCTTTCGCCGTACCGCCACAGGAGACCGTCGTATCTGAGACGCAAGGATGGTGAATAAGTTTTGGGGATTAGGGTTTGGGGTTTGGGGATTTAGGGTTTAGGGATTAAGGGTTTTGGGATTTAGGTATTTAGGGTTTGGGGATGTAAGTTTTAGGGATTAGGGTTTGGGGTTTAGGGTCGGGGTTTAGGTTTTACAGTCCCCCTTAAGATTGTAGGGGGTATATGGGGATCTTATTATGGTTTTGGTCAATTTCATATTCTATCTACTTAAGGGGGGCTATAGGGTTTCGGGTTTAGGGTTTAGTGTTGAGTCGGGCCACACTCCAACCCTCAACCCTGGCCCCTCTGCGGCTGGTCTTAGGAAGGTTGTGCTTAACGGACGTTGGAGTCAGGCCATGCGCAAATTTGTCGAAGTTATTTGGGTACCCTAAGTACTAGGGCCGAAGTATATAAAGGGGACCATCTTTTTGACAACCCTGCCTAAACCCTAACTAAACCCCAGCCCAAGCATGCCCGAGATTTCTCTTCTCTGACCATTTCTTGTGTCCTGCACAGAATGGCCGCGCCTTATGAAGCCTGTTGGACATGGATTCCTGGAGCTGCCAACTTATTCTTGAGAGTTTGGGGCTTAGGGTTTAGGTTACCTAAAGCCCTGAACCCTGTCCCACAACTCCCACAGTCCATATAGTGACCCTCAGAATCACAAGGTTAGGCTACTTACTAAATATGAGCCCACTTTACCCTCCCAGCACAGTCTCAGACATGTCGCTGTTTCCTTGCGTGAGGTTTCTCCTTGCCTGTAGTAGCGAGTAGCGAACAGAGAGTAGCGACTAAGCAAAGGGAGCGCGGCGTGTTGTAAGAGGGATCCCTTCCATCAATGCCGCAAACAACAGGCATCTACAACTGTCTGTAAGATGTCTAGGTTTCCGAAAAAGAAACAAAGTAACGAGGCATCCCTTCTCAACGCCTCAACGCCCCGTACAATCGTAATTCTAGTAAAAGCCGAGCGGTTCCTAAGCAATCCTTAGTCCTTGGGGCTTTTACGGATTTTTTGTGTTTACGGATTGGGGGATTACGGATTTACACGGACTAACGGACCACCCAGAAATCCCAAGTGATCCTTTGGGTCAGCTTATTACCCAGAGCCCTCATTGCTTAGTGGTATTGATTGAGGTCTACCTGAGAAAGCTCCGGAGTCAACTCCCGGGGGGGGATCACTTTTATGGCGGCGCACATCTCCAAAGCACCTGCAGCACCTTTAAACTCCTTCCAGGCAGACCTCTGACTTGCCTTTTGAACACATTTTCCAAACCACTGATCGCCTTTAAACTCCCCTTCCAGACCCTCCACATTGCCTCCAAATCGCCTCTAAACTACCCTCCAAACCTTTGTCCAACCTCCAAATGGCCTTCAAACTCCTCTCCCAGACCTTCCAAGTTGCCTTCAAACCACCTTTGAACTCCCATTGCAGACCTCTTTTCCAGGCCTCAAGATCGCTTTAAACTTCTCTTCCAAACCCTCCAATTGCGCAAGCACTTGCACCCTCTATTCCTACTCAAATTAAGACTCCTACAAGCATGAGAAAGCCTTGGGCTCAATTGGCAACAGGGTGGCGTTACGGTTTCTCAAGTTGGGGGCATTTCCTTTCCAGGTTCCCCCATAGAACAAATTTCAAAAGCCTCGCAGCACCTGCGGCGCCTTCAGACTCCTTCCAGACCTCCTAATACCCGACCGCCAGATGGCCTTAAAACTCCTCTTCCAGACCCTCCAAAACTGCTCTCCAGATCTCTTTCCGACTTCTGAACTTAGAGGCCCACGGTCGCAATTCAAGCCCTCCCAAAGTCATTTTTGTCCACTCTCATACTGCTAGGCAAAGTATTCCTTTGTTGCAGTTAGGCTTTTTCTCTTTGCCTAATTCTACTGCCCATGCTGCCAGACAGACCAAGATGTCCTCTTCACTGCCATTCGTTACAGCTTTCTTGCCTGAGCGCTATCTATGTTCTGAGACCCTAGATTCCGGATGTACAGTCGACTTCAGTTACAGGCTACCTACTATGTCAGCGAACCTGCTTGGAGTCCAAGCACAGAGATTATATGTGGTGCTTTGAGAAGTCAGGTAAGCAAGTGGTGTTAAGCTTTTTTGTGCAGCCTCAGAGGTCGAGAGTCATATGTGAGTGGCACTTGGGTAGTTATCTCTGGAGGCTAATTAGTAGGAGTCTTAGTTTAAGTAGGAGTTTTAAGGCAATGTGGAAACGATTTGGAGGGTCTAGAAGAGGAGTTTAACGGCGATTTGCAGGGTCTGGAACAAGAGTTTAGAGGCCAAGCCTGGGCACTCAGGCCTTCCAAACCTTCGGCTAGCCCTGGGAGGTGTGGGAGGTTGGAAGGCCGGCCCCTTCAAGGCACTACTTATTGCCTAGTAGTAATTACGAGGGGCTTGCCGGGAAGGCCTCGGGCTCAAATCCCGCCAGGCCGTCTTCTGCTTTCTCAAATGAGGGCATTGCTATTCTAGGTTCCCCAGCGCCTCTCAACTCCGTTGCCAGACCTTTAAGTAGCCTTTAAACTCCTTTTCCAGACCTCCAACTCGCTGCAAACTTATCTTCCTGTCTTCTTGCAAACCTTCCAAATCGATTTAAAATTCCTCTTCCAGCCCCTCCAACCTGTGACAATGGGAAGGGCTGCATGAGACAGCCTCAGGTTGCCAACTAATATTCTAATGTTGCCGATTCTAGCCAGTTTTTCCTTTGATGTGCGACCCCCGAACAGATTACGGATTCCAAGGGGCCTCGGATTACGGATTGGAGCAGATTAATCCCTTGGCAAGGATTGTGCAGATTACGGATTCGGGATTGGCCCGCAAATCTTAGGAACCACCCCGAAAAGGTGGGCTCGGGTTCGGGTTTGGGCATATGAGAGAGACTCCAACTTGTCAATACCCATGTGCATTTCTGGCAGTTTCAGTCCTCTGTGCTTGCAGTGGAAAAACCTTACCCCCGAAGCCTGAAGCCCTAAAGCCGAAACCCTAATTATTAAATCCCCGAACAATGAATCCTAAGCGTCCTAACCTTGTCTCTTGATAATGAAGGATGTTTTCTAGGTTTGGCCATAGACGAACCGGGTGTGAAAACCCTATACTATAATGCAAGGGAATAGATACTTACCAATGTTATGTATGGGGTTTGGGCTTTTAAGGGGTTTAGGGTGCCAATGTACCGCACACAAACTTGAAGGGCTCTAAGGCGAGCACAGCCCGACTGTGAGGTTCCTCCTAAACCCTAAATCTATCCTAAAAGCCCTGAACCCTAAATTCCTAGACCCTAAAAATCCTACCCTGAACCCTCAAATTCCTAAATCCTAAACCCTGAAAATCTTAAACCCTAAACCCCCTTCAGCATTGCATAGGCATCCTCGGGAACACCCACATTGAATCAGTTTGGGAATGAA
This sequence comes from Symbiodinium pilosum, assembly GCA_905231905.1. Taxonomy (NCBI): domain Eukaryota; class Dinophyceae; order Suessiales; family Symbiodiniaceae; genus Symbiodinium; species Symbiodinium pilosum. The sequence continues at coordinate 10,604 of CAJNIZ010039480.1, read as the reverse complement.
TGGCTGTGGGGAGCCGCCTAGAGATTCGTATAGGGTTAAGGGATTTACGGGTTATGTCTCAGGGCTTAGGGATTTAGGGGTTATATAGGGATTCAGGTTTTAGGGATTTAGGGTTAAGGGATGTAGGGTTTGGGTTTTAAAGCTTCAGGGCTTGAAGTGTTCGCGGATAGTTTTGCTACCTCTCCTCTTGTTAGTGGTGGATAATAAACGCTGTTAAGTGTTCAGGGTTTAACTGAACAATTTAAAGTGACCTCACCCGACCTCACCCTAAATGGTGAGTTATACTGAGAATTATACCAAAACGGCCTTAAATTGGGAACTGGAAGTATTCGAAATTTGCCGGGTTTAGGGCTTTATAAGTCCGATCCGTAAAGCTAGGATCCTTCTATATCTCTATGATAGAAGTTCCTGGGCCATTGTTATGTTGGTTGGGCGTACCAAACCCCAATTACTAGTAGACCCCTAAGCTGCAACTGATAGACTTCGACCCTAAACCCAGAAGCCTGATCCCTAAACCCTAAACCCTGATCCGTAAACCCTGAACCCTAAATCATCCTAAACCCTAATTCCTAAATCCTAATCCCTAAGCAATAATCCCTAAACCCTAATCCCTAAGCCCTAATCCCTAAGCCCTAATCCCTAAACCCAGATCTCGCCAGCGGGCCCAGGATCGTCTCCATTCTAATCTCGCTCGCATGAACAGCGGAGATTTTGCTCGAATGCCCCGCGATGTTGAGCTCCGCGGCCTAAGGTCAACTGTAGGCGGACCCCCCACCCTGTAATAGTTATATAACAGGATTACAAGAGGACCCTAATATAAGCCTTAAACCTTATAATTAGTCACTTTTACAGGGAGGGGGGGGTTGACTTGGAGAGTTAGAAGTTTTGATGGCAGGTTGCTTGGCAGGTAGGTTTGGAATATGTTGGGATTCTTGGAACCTAATCCCTGACATCTTAAACCCTCAAACCCCTAAACCCTGATGATGTCCTTCCAGGGCCGTGCGAGTATGATTTCGTGGTAACCCTTCTGAACCACAGCTTGCGCGGGATCAATGGTACGCATGCTTTTCATGGTGCAGAGCTTAATGATGAATGGCCAAAAGCCCAGGGCTTAGGGTTAAGGATTTAGGTTTTGAATTTTGTTTAGAATTTTAGGTTGAGGGTTCAAGGTTGAGGGAGTGTGTAGTTTCGAAGCAGCAGGCGGAAGGCCCTACGACCTAAACCCTCAACCACCAGTAAACCCTTATGGAGGCATTTTCCGCTGTTGTTTGGTGTCTTCCTGATCGCGGTTACGTTCTAAACGGGTGTCCGTAAAGGCCCCTAAACCCTAAACAGTAGTTTCCATTTTCCTTCCATTATCCCAATATAACCCCGATACACCTCCTATACAACCCATTGTATTTCGGGAGCTTTCTTTGCGGTCTTCCAAGAGTTAGGGTTCCTACTGAAATGTATTCTTCCTGAGCATTTATGTTTTCCACAGTCATGTATATACTTGTTGCTTTGTTGCTGTTTCGGCTATTGTAGGCACAGTGAGACCTTGGGTCATGTCATTTAAGCAACTTTGCACTTTTGTATGTCCCAGCTCACAAGTGTCGTAGCCCTAGTAATTACCAAGACTTCTTTCTGTGTGATTGTTGCGTAAAAGAACCTCCGCTGTGTCGTGTGCTGCCATGGTTGGGGATGAGAGAAGGGAAGTAATTACCCCACTTCTAACCTCTTCAACTACGTATGGGGCACCTGCACATCAGCAGTTCCCTTTCTGCAGCCATTGTCCGAATTATATCAAATTATATCACGCCTGCGGCCTAAACAAATCAGAGAATAGTCTACCAAAGTCAAACTAATTTGCATTCTAAACCATGGGCATTTCTGCTTGACCTAACCTGTCAGCTTGATGCAGTCCCACTGAACTCCCAAAATCCCTCTGAGGCCCCTCTGAATTTTCACCCGAGATGATCCCTCCCAGTGAATTACTTTAACAGTACAACCCAGCTTTGTTTGGGGCGGGACACTAGTCACTTGTCAGGACGTTCAGGTTTGTTTGCGTATCCCTGTCCGCGATATGGCTGGTTCCCAAAATTAGGGGTACCTTTTTGGGAGTCCCTATAATAAGGACTATAGTATATTGGGGTCTATATTGGGGTCTCCTAATTTTGGGAAACTGCTATATATGTGTTTCTTCGCTGAACTGTTTGGGCTTGGGGCCCGTCAGTTGTAGTGTCGGTTTGGGCAGACTACAGCGGGTTGATGGACAAACTCCAAGAGTTGACGTATACATCGGCAGCCCGACAGTTTTGAGCTAATTGACCGCGCAATATGTATACTGACATATACTGACCTACAGAGATCGTGCGGGTAGCAGAGGGGTGCCGCATGCCCTTTTCGTTGCCACTGCTAGTGGAGTAGTTAACATGCCGCTTAAAGAACGTTCTACTTTTTCTGGCGAGGCCCCAACACCCAGCGCTAGGAGTTTACGGGGAAAAAGGCGTTGTTTGTGTTACCCAGGGGGACAGGTATTACTAGGTGTCGAAATTTGGGCCCGGCGCAGTATGGGGCGATGCAGGACTTTGCCAATCGGCAGTTTAGGGTGTAGGGTAACACGAATGTAGACTCGTGATTAATAAGCCCCCTCCCTTTAGAGGAATTAGTATTAGGATCCCTGTTATAATCCCTTTAAGGGGAGGGGGTGTCTTAATCACGGGTCTACATTATGCCGGGGGTTCCCCCTTTGTTTACAGCTTGTGGGGTTCTGCCGAAGTTCTGCCCTGTAATCTTGAATTCAGGATGAGAAGCAGTTTGCACATAAAGTTAGGCGTTTAGGGTTAAGGGTCTAGAGTTTAGCACGGAGTTGCGGATGCAAGCTCCATGCAATAGCTTGGAACTAGCGAGTAGATGGCTTTAAGGATTACTAAAAGCTAAGCAATGCTCAGTAATTAGTAGCTGACGGTTACTAAGTTCGGCTTCGGGCTTCAGGGAATAACCCTAAGCCCTAGACTCGAAAGTTCTGATCCCTTCATACAAGTATATCCAACACTCCCGTTCCCTAAATCAAATATGCTGCCCCAATAAACCCCAATATATGAGGTCTCTCCTGGGTGTGGGCGTGTCTAATGTTAGTACGAAGGGATCACCCTTTAATCCTCCCCAGACCCTAACCACGGATGGGTCTAAAATGATGTTCAAAGCTACACTGGATTCCTATATAATTCTTGTAGAGCAATCAAAACATAATTTCTACAGGGCCCCCCCAAAACCTAAACCCTAAACCCAAACCCTAAACCAAAACCAACCCTGATAAACCCTAAGCCGCCCCAACACCCAGGAATCGGGAACCCAATTTCACCCTCAGTTTGGGAAGTTAACCGGACTACAAGGCCAATGCCACAAGTGAGATGCAGCACGACTAGGAGGGTTTAGGGTTTAGGGGTTAGGGTTAGAGAGTAGCCTAATGGCTGGGATTACTACGGTTATCTATGGATACTAGGAGTAATCAGCCCACTTACTGAGTCCCCCTGTCCCTGCAAGTACAGGGAGGAGGATTAGGATAGAATCTAGGTGCAGGAGAGGGGAGCCAGCAAGAAGGGGTAAACCTTAAACCCTAAGCCCCTAAATCCCTAAATCCTAAATCCCTCAACCCTAAACCTTCAACCCCAAACCCCACACTGTAAACGCAAGTTGAGCCAACTTTTGGCGGCAAGCCTTCCTGGAATGAGGGCTTAGGCCGTAAAGCTGGGAACGTTCAAGCTTAGGCGCTTCCGGTTTAGGGTTTAGGGTGTAAGGCTTAGGTTGGGTACAGCCCCCCCTCAGTAACAGTTGGATAATGGATATATTATGGTCATATATAGCCTTTAATAGGACCCCTAATGTAGACTGTTACTGGGGGGGGGCAGTACCCAAGATTTAGGGGCAATCTCAGCACCACTCCTAGAGATCCAGAATGCTGAGAAACTCCATTTTTCAAGTGTCTCCTCACCCCAAAACCTTAAACCCCAAATCAATCCTAAACCTTAAAGCCTAAACCCCTAAACTTTAGATAAACCCTGGCAACCCTAGGCTACAACAACCCCACACCCCTCAGCCCTCAACCTAAGCCCCTAGCCTCAAACATCCTTAAACCCCAAAACCTAAACCCTAGACTA